>JACEFZ010028307.1:10000-270790 GCA_014155875.1 Cepaea nemoralis
ATCACATCACCCATTGAATGTCGATTGATCACATCACCCATTGAATGTCGATTGATCACAGCACGCGCCGAATGTCGATTGATCACATCACCCACCGAATGTCGACTGATAACATCACCCACTGAATGTCGATTGATCACATCACCCACCGAATGTCGACTGATAACATCACCCACTGAATGTCGATTGATCACATCACCCACCGAATGTCGATTGATCACATCACCCATTGAATGTCGATTGATCACATCACCCAAAGAAAAACATACACAGAGCTTTGCAAAGTCTCTTGATGACATTTTTGATTGTGTCAGTTATAGCTCTCAAAGAACTCACACAGGAGACTTGTCTGATGTTTCTAGTCTAGTATGTAAGAGAACACATAGTGAAGGGATGCCAAACAAAAGTAATGAATTGGATGGTCTTTTGATTCAAGATGACCATCGAGAGTGCTATAAGAACATGAATCACAAGAGAATGCATACAGGAGAGAAAGCTTACATGTTTGATGACTATAGTGCTCTCCTGTGTGTTGCCGGGGCCCATAAGGGAAGCAAAGCATAGCAACACTGCAGCCTACCACGCATGTCGTAAGAGGCGACTAAGGAGGCTTGATGGTTCCGTCGCCCTGCTACTGAGTGAGTGCGTGGCGCGACACTGTGAGCTGTGAGTTTCGTGTGAAATGCTTTTGAATCTGCCCGATGTTTTTTGGAACGTGACTGCATGTTCGGAGCGATGACAGATGGCTATGTCCCAGAGTTGACCGGTTTTTGCCTTATGAAGAAATGTGTGGCTGCTGGGCTTCTGGTTGACTGCCACTGCCATCGACGATGAACTGTGTATTTCGTGGACTGTATGGGTGAACATCTAGGAAACATCCAGATGGGAAAATGACTGTCGATTCCATCAGAAATGAACTGGGTGTTTTGTGGGGGACTATTGTGTTGACATTCTGGCGGCGGCATTATGCACAGTGTATCTGTGCGGGCTGTTGTTTGTCCAGACTCCTGTCTTTTCCACTTTTCACATTGGGCAGTGGGGAGCATTTTGTGTGATATTTACTGGCACAGGAACGAAGCATAATGAGGACGACCCGTTGCTGTGAAGTTGGAACTGTGACTAACTAACTAACCCAATGAATGTCGATTGATCTACAGAAATATGAGCCTAGCACTGTATGTCCAATGCGGCTTTATAAAAAAAGTTAGTTGCATGTCCTTTACAGGACGTAGCCGTCAACCCAACCATTTGTTTGGCTGTTCGTGATTCCTGGGCACGTTTACCTTCAGTAGTTTGCCATTGATTTCTGATCGACCGGCACCCATACCATTTCATAAAAACCAACGTAAAGGTTGTCTGCTGCCAAATCGCCAGTAGCTGTATTTCGAACGCGGGTATGCGGGATTACGAACTGCGTCCGTAACCCATTCGCCATGGAGCCATCAATGCGACTAAAAGGCGCGTAAAATAGTCCATTACATATGTATACATAAATACACACTGACAGGTAAACGACCTGACTAACCGACTAATGCACCAAGACAGGAAAACCCACGGTCTGGCGCAGTGGTTCTCAACCTTTTCTGGCCCGTGCCCCCCTTCACCATATTTTCAGAACGTCATCCCCCCCCCCCTCCCTATCAAAAATTTGGTCCGTGCCCCCCCCCTTTTCACCGTATTTTCAGAACGTCACCCCCCCCCCCCTTTCATATTTCCTATCTAAAAATCCCCCACCCCTATACAGTATACGTAAAAATGTAAGGTAAACTTAATAGCACATACTAAAACAATTCTAGACATCCACATAAAACATGATTTGTGGGTCTACTGACTTTATAAAATGAATTTTAGAAGGATGAGACGTACTTAACTGTAAAGTATGAAGGGAAAAACAATATCAAGTAATCGGTTCTTGTATTAACGCGATCTTGAAATGCTCTTCATTCCCCCCCCCCCCCCCCCCCCCCCCCCCTGTAAACCCTAAAATTCCCCACCGGTTGAGAACCACTGGTCTAGCGGCTACCCGGTAAAGCAAGCAGGCATGCAGAAAGACAAGACCCAAACAGTTTGTGTCAATGACAAACAGAAACACTGGGTAAACACAGACAATCATGAAAGGAACCCAAAGCATCCATGTGTGTAATGTACAGCACAACCCATTAACTCCTGATACTGCAATCTTCAGCATCTACCCACTCGCAGACAGCAATATCATTACAACGCCCGCTAACATGTTTGACCAGTCCAACCAGGCAGAGTCGCTACAGTAGTTTCAATCATTTATATACACAAACACTTATTTATATGAAGTATCTCGGCATCAATGACGCATTAAGTTCTCTCATTTCCTTATAGTTCTAATTGTTCTGGCGGTCTATTGACATCTTCAAATTGCGATCCCCAATCTAACATTCATGAGCAGTCTACAGTTAACCAAGCTCTATCGAACCATTCGCTCCGCCGTGTTTTCGTTTTTCTCTATGTAAACAGACCTGCCATGCCGATAGTGTAGCGTTTCAGATATGGCCAAATTAGACAGTGTTTGCATTGGTGAATTCTGATCGTTATCAAATAAATGTAGAAGCTTGAGTGGGGCAAACGTTTAAGCGAAATATAAGATGGTGGGTGCAGCTTGTAAGTTGTCGGCAAAACAAGGAATTGGGTTTGAGGTGGGAGACAGAGAGAGAGAGAGAGAGAGAGAGAGAGAGAGAGAGAGAGAGAGAGAGAGAGAGAGAGAGAGAGAGAGAGAGAGAGAATACCCGCATGTATTAAGAGGAGATACCGAAAGGTAACAGCCTTCGCTCTTAAACTTCCGGCGCGCTGAAGGCAAGGTACTCCACATAGGACTTAAATGTTGACATTTCGTTCAGAAAGCAATGGCAAACTACCCAACTGACAACTGCCAAGAAAATCAACCTGGTCCTGCACAAGTCATGCAATATAAAAAATTAAAAAAAAAAATACTAACTACAGATATGCATTACTAACTTAATATACATTGGCCGTTGATAATAAAATGGTAATGTGTATAGGTGACTTAGACATTCAGTGTCCGCTTCGGGTAGGAAAAGTGTTGTGTTCCCTTCTCCTGTCTCTCCGCCTTGTATCAGTAGTGACGTGTCAGTGTCCCGCTGAGCCCAGGAGTTTTGCTGGCGGTACCTTGTTATAGCCGGTCGAGGGGTTAGCCGCTTTCTCCGTAACCCTGAATACTCTCGTGGTTGACGTGAGCGCACGAGAATTGGAAGCGGTTCGAGTCGCGCCAGTGACTTATGAGAGTATGGAGCCGGTCGCTCAGAAAGCAATGGCAAACTACTGAGCGTAATCTTGCCAAGAAATCAACAATCAGCTGAAAGATGCTGGTGTTGACAGCGATGTCGTGTAAAGGATATGCAAAACATTTAGTTACCTTGTTATAGACTGGGTCTCCCTTGTGGGACATGGCCACGAGCAGGGACCTTTGTGGGACATGACCACGAGCTGTGAGCTTTATGGGATATAACCACGAGCAGGGACCTTTGTGGGACATGACCACGAGCAGGGACCTTTGTGCGACACGTCTACGAGCAGGGACCAGACAAAACCACACACACACACACAGAACACACACACACACAGAACACACACACACACACACATTCGCGCGCGCACACACACACACACACACACACACACACACACACACACACGCGCGCTCTGCCTTGTGTTAACCGGGGGAAGTCAAACCCGAAAGACAGCTCGTGGAAATCCATGGACCACAACATCAGCAGGTAGCAGGACTTTTACAGAACGCCCTTCTGGTCTCCGCCCACTGAACAGATTCTGGTTGCTTGGCCAGATCAACTGGCTGGTGTAGTGTCTGCTTATGTCCGTGTTTCATAAGCATACAACAGCATATGTTCCATATTAAAGAGCACAACAACAATATTTTTCATATTGTAATTGACAGCTTTTTAATGAAGAGAATGTTTTCCATCTTGCAAATGACTACTTTTACCATGACCATTCTTGCTCTAATCTCTATAAGCCATACAGGAAGACACAACATGTTTTCCGCTACATTCGGTTAATGATCAAGACAGCGATCAATAAGAAAACAGACAGTACAAGAGAAAGGTCTCTATGTTCACCGTGTGTCACTTACGAATTCTCTTTGAACTGCGTCTGTATTTAATGCGTCACATGTCCCACAAGCTGGAACGGCAAGCTCATCCAAAATCAGAAGCCACCGTTAAAAATAAAAACGGACGTGGTGAGAGTGGGGTGGGGTTTGTAGTATCCAATCAATCAATCAATCAGATGCCGTCTGCGCAATGAAGGTTGGCTGCAATGGATCTCCAACACTATGTGGGCGATGTGTGTAAGTGGGGGATGTGTGGGTGCGGGTTTGTGTTTGGGTGGGTGCGGGTTATGCGAGATGGCGGGAATGTGTGTGTGTGTGTGTGTGGGTGTTGGATATGTGGTTGGGGAATGTGTGTTTGGCTGAGTGGTTGGGGGTGTGTGGGTGGGTGGTGGAGGATATGTGGGTGGGTGAGTGTTGGTAGGTTATGGGATGGGTGGAGGATGTGCGTGTGGATGGGGAGATGTATGAAGGTGGGGGGGGGGGATATGTGGGTGGGTATGGATTGGTGGATGCATGCATGTGTGCCTGGGTTTGTGTGTGGGTGGGAGTGTGTGTGGGTGGGAGTGTGTGGGTGGGGGATGTGTGGTGGATGGTAGATGTGAGTGTGTGTGGGTGGGGAGATGGTGTATGTGGGGGTGTGTGTGGGATGCGTGGGTTGGGGGATGGGTGGATGGATGGGGGCATGTATGTGCCTGTGGGTATGTGTGTGGTTTGGTGGTGGATGTGTATGTGTATGTGTGGGGGAAAAGCGGATGGATAGGGAATGGGTAGGTGGGTCTCATAACATGGTAACATGCATTGTTTATGTTTACAACATTCATTTGACAATGTTTTTTTCCTATGTGAATGCACTATGCACTGATGAACGAAAGATGAGTGATTGGAAAGGCCGAATGTAAGACGGGCCTGCGTGCCCAATTTGTTACCCTTCGAAAATAAAGTTCGTTCGTTCGTTCGTTCTGTCAAGATATAGGAGTAGACGGAAAGGACATCAGACTTATTAGTACCTTGTACTGGGAACAAATGGCGTCTGTACATACTGTCAGGCTGATGTTCGTCTATCTCTTAATGTTATCCTCCCACTTGTATCGTTGTCTGCCTTTTGCTCGCTTGCCCTCAACCTTGCCTTCCAGTATGGTTTTTATAAGAGTATCATGTCTTTTAACGTGGCCAAAATATTTCACCTGTCTCCTCTTTATTTCTTTCATCAACTCTCTCTTCATTCCCAGTTTTTCTAGGACCTCTGCATTTGATTGTTTTTGTTTCCATGAAATACGACATATTCGTCTGTATATCCACATCTCCAGGGCTTCTATGCGACTTTCTAGTTGCTCAATGTCCAGGCTTCCGCGCCATACAGTAGCGTTGAATATACGTAGCATTTGACAATTCTCATTTTTAATGCGTTATTAATCTCTCTAGATGTTAATACTGATTTCATGCCGTTGAAAGCATTTTTGGCCATTCCTATTCTCTTTTTAATTTCCATTTCACTTCTGCCATCATCTGTTATTATATGTCCAAGATAAGAGAAACTTGTTACTTGTTCTAGTATCTGCCCGTTTACTGTGATGTTCATTGATGACCTTTCCTTTTCACTGCTAATTATCATAGTTTTTGTTTTTTGGATGTTAATATCTAAGCCACATTCTGCATTGTGCCTGTTTACTTCTTTGTACACATGTTCCGTCAAACAGGCGACCAAGTCTTCTGGACATGCTTGGTTTAAATCCTATCAGCTTCTAGTTTTGTGTTTAAACATCTAATGACACGGGTTTAATTCAGTTCAGTAGTTACGAATTTACCAAATAAAAAAAAAAAAATCAGCCTCGTTCAAATGCGTCGTCACTAGTAGAGTTCAGTTTTTTTCTTGGTGAATTTTTATATTTTTTCCATTCTCTATTCTCTTTCGAGTAAGTCCTAACAAGGACAGGGATTTTACTGCACAATGTCTTCATTTTATACAATGGAGTGTCTGCTAGGCTGCTCTCAAGATCAAGTCTACCACATGCTCGCATGATTTCATGCCACCCTGGTTTGGTCCGGGGGGGGGGGGCGTAAAAGGGTACTCCCCCAAGCACAGGGGTACACGTTAGCGTTAGGAAGGATTTGCCTTACTTCTCGTTAATAATGGGCACCCCTACTTGGCCGCCAGCCCTTTGATAATTACCCTGTGCCGATTTTACGAGATGACGAGAGATTATTAGTTCACTTGTGGGGATTGAATACACCATGACACCTCTAGGGTACAGATTCGGGATTACAGGATGAGATGATTTCTGATGCTATTGTTGCTGCTGCTTTTTCTAACCTTGATTCCTAATATTGCCGCTGCTGCTTCCAGTTTAATATTGCTACTGCTGCTATTTCTAGTGTTCATTCTTTTATTTATAATATTGCTGCTGCTTCTATTTCTAATATTGCTGATGTTTCTAACTCTAACATTGCTAGTGGTTCTATTTCTATTATCGCTGGTGTTTTTAATTGCTGCTGAGTCTATTTCAATTATTTCTGCTGAGTCTATTTCAATTATTTCTGCTGAGTCTATTTCAATTATTTCTGCTGAGTCTATTTCAATTATTTCTGCTGAGTCTATTTCAATTATTTCTGCTGCGCCTATTTCAATTATTGCTGCTGCGTCTATTTCTAGCACCGATGCTGCGTCTATTTCTAATATTGTTGATGTTTCTATTTCTAACAGTGCTGCGGATTCATTCTATTTCTAATATTGCTTCTGCTGCTATTTCTAATATTGCTGCTCTTGTTTGCAATTTCCATTCAGCGTCTACTCTGAACTACGCATGATCATACCCACCAGTTCAACAGACACGATCGGATTAGAAGTCCAATGCGCCAGTTCAAATATCCCAATGGAAACTGAACAATCCTCGCCCGAAGAGACCGCTTGTGTTGTCTGTGGCACTTTCTGGGTGTGTGCTATCGGCTTGAGTAGCCACCGAGCAAACAGATCTTGTGTAGATTGGGTCCGGCCAGGCTACTGATCTCCCATTGTCGAAGGGATGACCGAATTAACACCATCCCGCGATATCACTGTCCGGAAACAGAGGCGGTCGAGGATAGGTGTTTATTACTCAAACCTGCCAACAAGTAGCCGACTGGATATTTTTTTGTTTTTGCGCTCGCTCAATTTGAACTCAATCATAGTCCACTTCTAGTGAGTGCACTAGACCGATTTTTTCCGAGCGGATTAGCTTTCCCTGTTACCGCTATCAAGCGAACCCACTTCGACTTCAGAGGTTCTGGATGTAATAATATGGGTTTCCTGGAGACAAAACTACTAAAAGGACATTCACATATCATTTAACATGTAAGTGGGCACACTTCATTAGGGGCCCATAAGTTCGACGTACTAGCTAGGTCCGCCATTGCTGCCAATCGTTATTCTCTCTACCCTACACGACACCCTTTCTTATATTTCCCTAATCCTTCCACAGCTGGCTGTCTTATTAATTCACAATGCAGTAGATATCTCTTTCTATTTACTTTACAACACATTATGGGAGTCATTATTCTAATTATATAATATTCATTATGAATGTCTGTAAAGTGGATACGAACAAGGACTATCGTGGAGAGCAGTACTATACGAAGAAGATATCTCTCTCTCTCTTCTCTCGTCTCTCTCTCGTCCTCTCTCTCTCTCAGCTCTCTTCTCTGTCTCTCTCTCTCTATTGCCCCCCTTTTTGTCGCCTCTCCACTCTCGTAAAGACTTAATAAAACCATGGGTAAAGCTGTGGAGATGTAAACAATATAAAATAACACAAAGTAATGAACAGGTTAACAAACAGAGTCTGGGAGAACAGGAAGCTTACTGCCTATCAAGCCCTTAGCACACGCTGGACACGCCAAATTATCATAACAGAATATCACAACGTCACCCATCGTAGGCCATGTTCAAGCTCACTATTCTTTATGGCAGTGATGCCTGGTCAGCTTACACTAAGAGAAACGTTTAAACAGCTTTCATATGCGGTGTCTGCGAAGAATACTTGGTATTATGTGGCAAGACAAAATCACCAAAAAATGAAGTTTTGAAAGTTTGTGTGACGGTTTGTTGTATGCTCTGTCTTCGTAGACTTAGATAAATAGGACACGTTAGGAGGTTGGATGATGGTAGAATACTAAAGGACACCTTTCTGGGTGAATTACAGATGGGTAAGAGATCTCGGGGTCGGCCTCTACTACGATACAAAGATGTGTGTAAGCGGGACATGATTGATACAGACATTGATAATGCACATTGGGAGCAAGTCGCCGCTGAACGTGTTGCATGGAGGGCAAACATCAGAAATTGAATAAAGGCAAAGAAGAATATGGTAGCAGATAGGTCACACGCTGAGCGCGTCATGGTGAAAATGACCTTTGTTCACACGCATTCATTGTTGACGAACATTTGCAGCGCGAATTTGTCTGATCAGTCACATTCGCCACCGCCATGGGTTATATTTATTATGCCTTTTTAAAGCACAATATAACAAACTATCGTCTGTAAAGACGGAAAGATGCCAATGCAAAAGAGGTGTGCGACAGGGGTGTATACTATCTCCAGATCTTTTCACCCTATACAGTTATAATTTTTCAGTAAGTTAGAAGATATGAGAGGAATCATCATTGGGAGAACGTAACGTCAATAACATTAGATATGCGGTTGATACAATATTGATTGCAGACAATGAGAAGAAAAACAAACCTATCCCAGACTCGACGTGGACTCAAAAACATGACCACCCGGCTGATGCTAGCCACTGCTCGACCGCGGCTCCGTATATGTGTTAATGCATGAGCAAACTATACGTTCACTCGCCTTGCTTGTAAACTCTATGTTGTTGATCTATTGATCTTGAATTAATTTTGCCTTACATCAGACCCGCTTTACATATTTTAACTCTGTCCTTATCAGTCAGTCGTTAATTTAACCCTTTATGTCTCAATGGGTTGATTATAAAATAACACACGTGTCAACGTGACGAAGGTGAAATTGTAAAGAAATTAAAAATCCCCCCCCCCAAAAAAAAAAAAATTACAGGGTTGATTGCGACCGTCCTGTAAAGGCCAAGCAACTAACGTTTTAAAAACATCTCTAGTCAGTAAAAAGCCGATTCTTAGCTGTCTGAGCGTCCCGATAATTTGTTGAAAGAGGTTTTCCTGAACAACTTACAAAAGACGCAATGCAGAAAGGATCGCTTTAGGTTATACTGTCAGCATTAATATTATGTGCACACATGTGTGTTGTACAGAGTTGCCAGACCACTGTGATTAAAAAAAAAAAAAGAAGCCAAGTCATGAAATTTTAAAAAAGCATTAAAAAATGCCAAATATTACCCAATAAAAATATCTATTAAAAATATATTTACATCACATTAAAATCTCTTCTTCAAATAAGTATTCCTCCTGATTGTTGAGAGATTCAGTACAGGATTCCTTAGAATATAAAATTTCAAGCCTAGAAAACTAGTAGGTAATTTCATTTCTTTTATCGCTGAGGTATCTAACTAAAATGCACAAATACTTTTGGGTCGAGACATCAGTGGACTCATCAATGATGAGTGTATACTTCTTGTTTTGCAGATCTAGAATTAGATCAGATTTTAAAGATGGTGAAATAACATTTCTTATTAATGATATGCACTTCGTTCGGTGCAATTTTATCTGACCAAGAGTGCTACCACATCCATGGGCTACCATTATTTCACCTAAGTGATCGATGGTGCGTATGGCACTATGGCAGGCCATGCTAACAGCAATTTGTAACTCTGCTAATTTGACTTTATCATCAATATTCTTACTTGTTTTCATAACTGAAAGTGTTTTTTGTGAAGAAGATGGCGCGCTCTGCTTGTGTTTTTCTGTTGTTTCATGATTTGCAAGATTTGAAAGTCTTGGAACAATATTACACCGGCACCATTTGCAATATGCCGATTCAGATCTATCAGTGGATTTCTCGAGCCACACAAATGTCTTTGACCATTTATCATTATATTTCCAATTAGTATCATAAGAAGGTTTCCACTTTGGCATGATAATGGGCTCAATAATAAGAAATACTTGCCATGAAGGTATAATGAGTTATAAAACTTAACTGAACAGTAAGGTGGCTGCGCAGTGCGTGAGTGCGCATAGAACAGTACAAGTGCAGTACGAAAACAATACGTGTTAAATACTTGTTAGTTGTTACGTTCGTTCTCGAGAATGAACCAAAAGCAGTATAAGCTAAGCTTATTGTTTTGCATTTGTTTTAGCTAAAAAGTACTAAAACAAGATAAACATTAACTTGACCAATTTAAAAAAAAAAAAGGGGGGGGGGGGTTTATAGCTAATTTTATATCATAACAATTTTTTTGGCCAGAAAAGCCAAACGCAACGTATTGGCTGCTTGCTGTGGCGTTGGTTGAGCTCAACGCGAGTCCTTTATGCGATGATACATCCTTTCAACATCAAGGAATGTCCATACGGACCGAAGTGCGTGAGTATCCTTGTCCATGTCTGCTTTTGGTGTGCGACTGGTGGTTCCATCGCGAACGGCATGTATTCCGCTCGGAGGAATCGGCGATCTACTGCTTAGCCGACCCATGACTTTGCCAGATCGCGAGACCCGTCAATAGGTCTTGCCATATTACCCGGCCCTGGTGCCTTGGAAACACCTCTGCGTCCTAACTGATATATTGACGCCAAAACTGTTTTTAAAAAGCCAGACTTATCAGATATGGCGTTTAAAAAATATCTGGCAACCATGGTGTTGTAGGCAGGTGATTTCGGCCAGGTGGGGTCGCGTACTTGAGATTATTAACAGCGATCTTTTATTGCAGTCAACTGTAACCTTCTAGATTGATTAACGGTAAAACGGTTTCTTAAGTGACACACCCATATGGAGTCGTCTTGATTGCAGTATATCAGTGTACCATTTGATCAACAAGCAACATGTTGAAGGTCCAATACAACTATCGTTCATTGTAGAAACTACAATATCAATTGATTGGCCAACAGACTGATCAGCAAGCATGTTTTAAAATAAATACCTTCAAGTCGTATAGTTATTTTGATGCGGGGGAACAACAACAACATGCAAGTAATTAATTCCTAGTTGGTTAAGCCTTAAAAAAAAAAAAAAACGCTTGTTCATATAGCGAGTCGGCTGTACCTTGTTGACTTCAGGAATTCGCTCATGTTTCCGATTAATTACATAGATTCTAAATTATAAACGCCATTATTGCACCAAGGAAGAAACCATGCAGAAGAATTGTGTCACGTTGAAGCAACTAACATTGTCAGGAATTCTGTTTCCTGCTGTGTATTACCATGCAGTGATATTACAATGCGCTTCTAACAACCAGATGCTGTGATAAACAGTAGTTAGGTGAGCCGACAGTGTGCCTCTAAACACACGCCTAAAATCTCACGCTGTAATCAAAGACATTAAGACCTCAAATCCTAGTACTATTCCCGCCTGCTGGCAACATATCGCACGCTATGTCATTAGCAGCCAGCTTTGATCTCATAATCATTCGCACCTAATTATTCTACATCCCAGCTCGGCATCCTTTGATTTAAGACAGAAATGGGTGATCGGTTGTACACGGGAGCCGCTGTCCGACTGTAAGTATTGGCTCATAACTGCCGCCCCACATGACCGGGCTCGTTTCAATACTGTTAACTGTACTAGCCCTGTGCACGCTACCCGACTGACAGATGGATGCACGCGAATACAGCAAAGATAGCTGGGTGTAGAAAGTTACAGTTGATCCCAAAACCCATTTATGTAGAAGACTACAACTGACTGTACAATCCATGTATATAGTAAACCGCAGCTGACTGCACAACCCATGTATATAGTAAACTGCAACTGACTGCACAACCCATGTATATAGTAAACCACAGCTGATTGCACAACTTATGTATGCAGTAAACCACAACTCATGTATGCAGTAAACCATAGCTGAACCGACAGCTCTACTGTTCAATGGGTGGAAATAAAACAAAGCCATAGAAGCTATTCAGAATATCACATCCCTTGATAATGAGGCCAGGGGCACGCGGCCGTCAAGGGTCGACGGTCACATGAATTGCTTTCATCGGCCAAACGTCATTTCATGTTATAACAATGAAACCGATAAGGATCATGAAACGTCAGCAGAATCAACGACCGCCAGATAACCCGTGAATCCGCTGAAATAAAATGATAAATTAATCGGCATACACTGATTGACACTGATAGATAGCAGAATAAAGAGAACAGACTTACACTCGGCATGTTTCCTTAGTGACTTAATGAGTATGCTCAGGAAGGTAAAGAGGGTTTGGGTCTGAAGACAGTGGTTGTTGTCTCTGGGACGGTCTCGACTGGCAAACACTAATTTCATTTTCGTGCCAGGACATGTGAGTATGCAAAGAAATGAGCAGGCTGACAGGCTTGCAGGTTAGGCTACTGTGGAGGGCAGACGAGCCATGGACCAGGCTGATATACTGAATGATCTACGAGAAGTAAGACGTTTGCGAGAACCAAGCTATGACAACTACCATGTCAGATTGCGAGAACACTGGACAACAACGTCATCCCAAGAGAGACAAATGGAATCATTATCGTATAACTAAGCATGTTGCAATGATTTCGATAGGGCTGGGGTGGAGTCCATTATGTCTTGATAGATAAGTATATATTCCTCTAAGCTTTGTTGTTCTTACGTTCGCCTGCTGTGAACTCAAGCGTAGTGCGTACACGTGCTCTACTTCTAGTGCAGGGACTGATTATAGAGTGTGGATCTACTTCTAGTGCAGGGACTGATTATAGAGTGTGGATTAGCTGTTCCCTGTTACAAGAGTCCCTCACCATCGGGTGAGCCCACTCTGACTTCTGAGGTACATGTAATTTACGTCCCCAAGTCAAGGACCAGATATCAACATTTGAATCCAGCTGACTGGTGTAAGTGTTGAACCTGACACCTCAGCTCTTATCCTTTAGGCCATGCTGACTTCCGGGCGACATTATATAGTTCAGAGATCAATCTACTTTCCTGGTGGTATCCCTGCAGCATCAACACAGCAAGAACCGTTATCACCACTTTAGTGATTAATACAACTACCGTCACTGCTGCTGCTATTGCAACTGCAACTACCACTGCAGAAACAACTTCAACAACATCTACAACTACTACAACAACTACAACACCAACAACAACTACTGTTACTGTTGATGCTAAAATAACAATGCAACTGCTACTGATAATACCACTGCTATTGTTGCTGTTACTAATAATACAACAACTACTACTGCTGTTTCTGTTCTACTATAACTACTACGGTTGCTGCTACTAATAATATCACTGTTACCGCTGACGTTACTACTACTACTACTACTACTACTACTACTACTACTACTACTACTACTACTACTACTACTGCTGCTGCTGCTTCTGCCGCCGCCGCTGCTACCACCACTCCTTCCATCAATAATATAAAATAACAGCTACTACCATCACAACGACATCCAAGAAGACGCTGTTACAATTATTATGCGAACTAATTTTAATAACGTCTCCTTTCATACACTGCCTACAGGGCGACAGACGCCCAACATATCAACTTACCCACACAAGGCTGTACGATGGTTCACCCGGCCCTACGCCACTCAAACAGGGGCAAGCGGGTCGGAATCACATGACACTCCATTCATAACAAACCGCACGTGCAACACTCGCGCAGGGAATCCGCGCACCGGCTGTACAAGATCTTATTACCCCATTCTGGGAATTGACATTTTCAATTTCTTGTTAAGGCACCCATTTGTAATTTATCCATAATCGTCGTGGACGCCAGTAATTTCCTCTCATTGTTTCGCGTTTCCGACGCCATTGTTGAAAACATAAGGCAGATAACTGTGTTACAGCTAAAACCCACATAGCCATTATGACTCGGCAACGAGGCTTTGTTGTCACATAATGCGCTTGAAACTGTATGATTATGTCATTGTGGGGTTTACATATCTGATGCCAGATAATGTTTCTGATCTATACCAACAATGAATGCACTTTGTGCTGTGTTTGTTAGGACGCGCAAGTTCCGAGGAGGAAAGAAAGGACGCGTATGTTGGGAATTGTTTTCGTTAGCTAGGGGAGAGAAAGATTCCGATTTGGGTGAGGTGAGATTGTGTGTAACTACACAAGCAGAGAGAGAGAGAGAGAGAGAGAGAGAGAGAGAGAGAGAGAGAGAGAGAGAGAGAGAGAGAGAGAGAGTTAGAGTTAGAGAGAGAGAGAGAGAGAGAGAGAGAGAGAGATTGTGTAATATACAGAGATAGTGAGACATACATACATAAACAAAGTGGGGTAGAGAGAAAGAGTGAGAGAGAGAGAGAGAGAGAGAGAGAGAGAGAGAGAGAGAGAGAGGGGGGGGGGAGAGGGGAGAAGAGAAACTAAAATAAGAAGACTATCATATACCGCCGTTTCGGTTTGGCAAGGTTTATTTAAAGAGAGAGAGAGAGAGAGAGAGAGAGAGAGAGAGAGAGAGGAGACAGACAGAGAGAGAGAGAGAGAGAGAGAGAGAGAGAGAGAGGAGACAGACAGACAGTCAGACAGAAGGGGATGAGAGAGGTGGGGAGAAGGAGACAAAGGGAGGGAGAAAGACAGTGAGAGAGAGATAGAGATAGAGAGAGATAGACAGAGAGAGAGAGAGAGAGAGAGAGAGAGAGAGAGAGAGAGAGAGAGTGAGCGAGAGTAAGCGAGAAAGGGATAGAGTGTTATGTAAGAAAGTCTACATCTCTCTCTCCCTCTCTCTCTCTCTCTCTCTCTCTCTCTCTCTCAATACTAAAAGCAAGTGAGTTGAACAACACAATCTGTACCGCTCATAGCTTCAACTTTGCATGCATGTTCTATGCAGGACGTTGCAACTAACGTTAACCTCATAGTGATTTATTTGACAATTTAACGTTTAGCAGTTTGCCGTTACTTTTGGAACGAGAGGTCAACGCTTTAAGTCCAACCGACCAGTGTTTGGACCGAACCCACTATCCCGCCGCCAGCGCACCGGAAGTTTAAGCCCAAACGCGTTAAACCCCGCAGCCACGCCGACCTCTAGCTGATATCTGAACACTTCTACAATAGTCTTGTTAGTACTAACCAAATCCAGACGGATTCTCTGGGAGGGGAGAGGGGATAAAAACTTTGAAAAATCACGAGTGCATTACTCTCAACGAGCCTAACTACTCAGTGGAAGTGGTCGTTAGGGATACCAGATTTCTTTGAGTACTCTGACCAAATGTAAAAGGCAACAGAACACATTATACGATGGTTGGGACTTCAAAAGAGAAAGAGAGACACACATCACGCGTTGCATGGGACTAAAACATAAAAATAAATCAGTCAAAGAACCAACTTTCCCTAACTTGACAAATGGGTACTCCACCGCACGGCCATCTAGATTCCATTTTTATTTGCTCAATTACGGCTTCAATGCGTTTTTCCCTCTGGTCTCTCACCGCGTCCGCACGTTTTAAACACAGCATGCAGTGGCAGAAAACATCTCCCCGCACATCTCATAATAAATGTTTACTTTCAGTATAAGGTTCAAGATTGCCGTAACCCGAGAACTCTTTCGGGTGCACTTTACTCCACGAATGTAAACATGGCTGCGTCTATCATTTCTAGCGTGAAACTTGAGGGAAAACCATTGCTGCCTGTTATGTTATGTTATGTTATGTTATGTCGAACCACGTCACTGCACATTGGGCATTCCGATGTGTGCCCTGGCCGTCCATGCAGCAGCCATCCCAACGTATTTCTACTCACTGTCTATATTGGCAGTAAATGACAGTTTTGTTTTAAATGACAGTTAGTTAGTCGCGGTTCCAGCTTCACGGCAAAGGGTTGCCCTATACAGCTTCATTCCTGTGCCAGTGAATATCACACAAAATGCTCCTCACTGCCCCATATGCAAAGTGGAACAGACAGGAGTCTCAACAAACCAACAGCCCTCACAGGTATCCTATGCACAATGCCGCCTTGTCAACACAAAAGTCCGCTACGAAAAATAGAGTTCATCGTCGATGGAAGCGGCAGTCAGTAGAAAACTAGCAGCCTCACATTTCTGCATAAGGCAAACCCAGTTAGTTCAACAACCAGCAGCCGCCATTTTTCTGAACATGCAGTTCACGGCACAAACAATCGCGGACAGATTTGAAGGTATTACACATGAAATCCACAGCTCACAGTGTCGCTCCCTCCACAACCCAGTAGCAGGGCGAAGGAACCATTGTTCCCATAATGAGTTGGTCATGATATCTCCTCTCTTTCCCTCGAAGGCGGCATTGAGGATAGTTCATATACTCGGGCTAGCGTCGGAGTCTCGTCAGTATCATCATTGTTGCGTTATAGTCTATATTGGAGTATCCACAATATTTTCATATCAATACCAGCACAAACAGAGAGATAGTGGCGAGCTGTTCGCCTGTCGGCCCGGTGATCGTGAGTGCGAATCCGCAAGTGGGTGGATTTTAAAACATTGACATGGGCTCCCTGATCGACCCAGCCTAAAGCGAATACCAGGAAATGTTCTGGAAAAAGGAAAAGCGAATGGCGTGACAATGACTATATCACCCACCGAGTGTCCATTGGTCTAGAACAAATCTGGGTCTTACACCATATACCCAAATGCGCTTGAGGATATATCCATGAAAGTACCTAAGGCTTCTTGCCTTTTTTAGAAAACATACTTTTAAGCACTGGATTATGTATAGTTTACTGAATCTGGATTGTGTACAGTTTACTTCATCTCGATTGTGTATAGCTTACTTCATCTGGATTGTGTATAGTTTACTTAATCTGGGCATGCTGGGTCTCAGAAGGTACCGGGTTCGACCATGGCGAAGGGTTGGCAGTTTTCCCCCAAGAACCCTTGGTGTTCGGAACAAGCGGAGTTTGGTAAATGTGAGGAACTCTGTCAGCACTTCAAGTGGCATAAGTTTGCTTAGAGTTTGTAAACGATACCCATCACTAGACCTACTGAATCCTAAAAGTTTAAACTATACCCAGCACACGACCAGCATTATACTAACATTTTAAACTTTACGCACTACTCCACCTACGGTTAAACTATACCCTTCAATTGGCCTACGGTATACTAAGAGCTTATCCCACACCTACCACTCCACCTACGATATTCTAAGCGTTTAAGACTAAACCCACCGCTCCACCTACGATATTCTAAAAGTTTAAAACTATACCCGGCATTTCACCAACGTTGTATTAAAAGTTTAAAACTATACCCACTACTCTACCTACGATATACTAAAGGTTTACAACTGTACCCAATACTTCACCTACGATATACAGAAAGTTTAATACTATACCCATCACTGCACCTACCATATACTAAGCGTTTAAAACGATACCCGTCACTCCACCTACGATATACTAAAAGATTAGAACTATACCCACCACACCACCTACGATATGCTAAAAGTTTAAAACTATACCCACCACTCCACTTATGGTCTACAGAGAGTGCAAACTATACCCATCTCTCTATCTTCGGTATACTAACAGTATAAACTATACCCACCACTCCACCTACGATATGCTAAAAGTTTAAAACTATACCCACCACTCCACTTATGGTCTACTGAGAGTGCAAACTATACCCATCACTCTACCTTCGGTATACCAACAGTATAAACTATACCCACCACTCCACCTATCTCTCAAACTAATGAATGTACCAATGACAGAACTGATGGTCCGTGTTAAACATATCAATGAGAATTGGCGAGCATAGACATGCAAGCTCTCCAATGTAAAATCCCACCGACTTTACGGAATGGTAGGAGACGCAAATAACGATCAGCGAACAAACACTTAATGGCTCTCTCCTATCTGATTTGAAATCGAGAAGGATACAGTCAGTCAGTCCCATAATTGGAAAACCTCGCGTTGGGAATACATCACTTTTACACTACAGTTCACAGATCAGATCAGTTGCTATCTCCGTCGCGATGGATCTCTATCGATCTCTACAGTGAAGTTTGCTTTGGTTTTGTGTTTCTTGTCCAGCCCTTGATGTTATCTTCTCAGTTGACGCACATGCTGTTTTCTTTCTTGGATGTTTGTCATCCATCTTTTTTGTGTCATTATTTGAAATTTGACTAAACTGTTTTATTTGTCCAACTTTGTTTTTCAGATGGACTAAATTTTAAAATAAATAAATAAATAAATAAAATGATCCATAGAATTCTCGTGCCACTTTGACAGGCATCTGACTTCTAGTCACATGGAACTCATCCCACCACATTAAATGGAACATGAACTAACCCAAACAAGAGCTGAACTAGACCAACCAAGACGCTGAACTAAACCAGACAAGAAGCTGAACTAACTCAAACATGAAGCTGGACTAAACCAAACAAGACGATGAACTAAACCAAAAAAGACGCTGAACTAAACCAAACAAGACGCTGAACTAAACCAAACAAGAAGCTGAACTAAACCAAACAAGAAGCTGGACTATATACTGCAAATAGAGATGGCTACTGCTGCAGGTTACCACCATCATCATCTTCATATCTAAGCAAACCTTCTGGCCTAGAGAGACGACAGTGGAAGATAAACTCTATGGACCGCTGTGTGGACTAAAGAAGACAGTTAAATTCATACAAGATACAACATTGCAGTTGTAGACATATTTCAAGCGAACGAAAGAAGAAGAAAAATCTTCCACTTTTGCTGTCAAGTATCGTCGGGAGGATTAGATGGCGCTTTAACCCTTGATGGGTGGCACTGGATAGTGTCATTCCGTGTAATTGCACATTGTCTTTGATGTAGGCCCATTTTCTTCTCGTGCGTCCTCTTGCTCTCGTAGTAGATCTTCTCTGATGTAGGGCCTGAGATGGTAGTTGAATGTAAACAAATTGCATATCCTTTACACAGCGTAGCAGTCAACCCCAGCATTTTAAGGCTGTTTGCGATTTCGTGGTAAGTATGTTCAGTAGTTTGCCTTGGCGTTTTGAACGACCAGGACTCATACTATTGTATGAAAAAAGACGGTCTGTTTCCAAATAGCCTGCAACTATGTTTCGATTGCGGTATGCGGAATTGCGAATTGAGTTTGAAACATGTTTATGTAAGTAAATGTAAATGATAACTAACCATGCCAAATGTAGTTCTAAACCAAACAAGTCAATTTATTGTTCCTTTACAATATATGGAATCATAGTGCCATATTCGGTTGTGACAGTGTTAATACGATGTCTGGAATCAAAATGCCACATATACGTAACTTTGACAGTATTAATGCGAAAATGATTGCATAGATAAACTGCTAAAACTATTGGCTAGATAAACTACTAAAACAATTGGCTAGATAATCTGCTAAAACTATTGGCTAGATAAACTGCTAAAACTATTGGCTAGATAAACTGCTAAATCCATTGGCTAAATAAACTCATCATCATGTACCATGCCGATGAGCGTGGGCAGTCATGTTTCGCCATATCACACTATCATCAGAGTCGTGAATCAGCTCAGTGTTCTTCTCTCCACCATACCACGTGGCCGAGCCATCCAGGTATTTACTTCTCTGCCTCCCCCTCTGTTCTCTTCCCCTCGATCTTGACTGCTGCCACCAAGTTCTCCAGTTTATTTCTTCTCATAACGTGTCCAACAATTATGACTGTTTACGTTTAATTTCTCTAATCAGTTTAAGTTTTCATTTGCTTCTTGCAGGTCTTGGTCATTGGTTTTTCTGTCTGTTCATGGTAATCTTTGCATTTTCCTCAGAAACCACATTCCCACAGCCATCCGATGTTTTTCAGCTTGTCTGCTTATTGTTCACGCTTCACCACCATATGCAAGTACAGGTTCTTTGTAGCACTTCAAGACTATTTCTCGTTGCAAATGACATCACATGCTAGATATTACGACAGATTGTCCAGTTTGACGTTCGTACTTTTAATTTGTTACTATAAATAAAGCTTATTAGAATGAGCAATCTACGGAAACACATTCATACAAATCAATAACACACACATACATAAATAAACACATCAACAAAATAAATCTGATACAGAAGTACAATCACACAAACATATCATATTTCCTCCCCCTATGGGCGATTTTCCGAGCCATTTAGCGCGGGCAATGTAAAACATAGCTAAGCGATAAGACCCCAGGAGTCCGTGAGCCAGATGTGCAACCAGACCTGTAGATCAATGGGGGCGATTATATGCCACACAGTCCTCACTGAGCCGGATGAACAGCCGAACAATTATGCTTGACTTAACTTTAGACACTGTGTCTGAGCGATATTTGTAGAATTGTAAATCTGCAACCCCAATGATGACATTGCCAGTGCGCACAGGATCGATTCTTTGAATAATGCTGACGAGACGAGAGGGCTTGGTTGTGAGTTCTATAGAGATCGGTTATATTTGGGGCATGATGATCAAGTGAATAACCGGCTCGGGAGTATCTGGGACCACCCATGTGTTCTATACATCAATTGGATATATCCCCAGGGCATTGGGTTGAAGTCTCATGGTAATAAATGCCTTACGCTTGTAGAGGAAACACTAACGGCTTAGGTCGTATTCCAGTCAGTTCGTAAGTGCTATGCTATATCGTGACATCATCATCGATAAGCGTGGGCGGTCATGTTACGCCATCTCTCGCGGTCATCAGAGTCGTGGATCAGCTCTGTGTTCTTGTCTCGGCCATACCAGGTGGCCAAACTATCTAGGTATTTACTTCTCTGCCTTCCCCCTTGTTCTTTTCCCCTCAATCTTGCCAATTGTCACCAAGTTCTCTAATTTATTTCTTGTCATAACGTGTCCAACAAATTGTGACTGTCTACGTCTATTTTCTCTAATCAATTTACGGTTTTAATTTATTTCTTGTAGGACTTGGTGTATCGCGACCTGGCTATATCTAAATATGTCTATTTGCAGATGCTGAAGTTACAGAACCGGTCTTGCACACCTCCACATCACATATAGCGTGAACTAACACAAACAAGAGACTAAATAAACAGTGAACTCATACTTCTGGTTTCTGGAAGGGGGAAAATAGGTATCTGTCAGGGTCTTAAACTTGGCTCGCTTTCCTAACAAGTGTGAGACAGTACAAATACAACGTGATTTGACGTAAGACTCAACGACACATCGTTCGGTGGATTTATTAACATATCAAATACAGAACGATGATCACAAATACATATAATGGATACTTTCCAACTTACATCCACAATACAGTCACAAGTCTGACTCGCAAGATGTCCAGACACTCGCCTTTCAATACAGAAACCATACAACGCCTTTCTCACACGTCCGTCATGTTCCGTGTCCCAGAGCTGTCTGGACCTGGTTCGCAACTTGCCTCCTGCCTGACGTGGTGTCACGTGGCAGGCGTGCGTCTTGCGTTGGCGGCCTGACCGCTGGTCAGCCAGCGATCTCGCAGGCTGATAACTCCTATTTGCCTGGCGGCGCAACGAAGTTGTTGCATCCCTTACTGGGAGCTAAGTCGCCTGGCGGTCGTAACGATGTCCCTGCATCGCTGTCCCCTGTCAGACTCTGACACGCTCCCCCGGTAAAATCCATGAAAGATGTCTTTCATGTCTAATGTCTGTACCTGTTGGGTTAATAGTATGCCCTTGTCAGAGTCTACCTTCCCATTGTTATACACAACGTTATCAAAATTACACACATGGCATAGAAATATATAAGAACTGGGAGTTGGGTACAAAGACATGTGGTGCTTCATGTTTAACACATATCAGGCTTCACCCTCTCGATGGCTGGTTACCTCAATCGTATTATCACCCAGTCGGATCAGTAGCACCAGCTTCACGCATCTACGTCAACGCAATTTGAAAAAAAAATAATAATATGGTTCTTGAAACAAAAACCTTCTCGCGAGACTGAAATACGACTTTATATAAGTCGTATAAAACACTCAAACACTGTCCCTACTTGGCCAGGAGTTATTGTGTTGGTATACAATGTTGGCAACCCTCTGCCATGCCCAGTAGATGCCTGCCCGTGGTGTCAACACTTTAACAACAACATGTTATATTACACACAACACATTAGCATATACATTTCAAATTATGGCCCTTTGTGTGAAAATGTAATAACAATAAATGGAAGGGAAATAATTCATACATTAGTGAAACACAATAATTTACAATAACTATTTAATTTCTTAGTGTCATTGCTTGACGTTTCTTCATATTAACGAGAAAAAGTCGGTAATATGAATACGTTAATCAAGATATGATTCTAAGATTACATTAGAGAAATAACTAAGCACACAATTCGTGTATTCAATTTTATAGAATCCTAAATATTTTAGAATCGTCAAAACTTTTTAATCTTTTATATGTTGTCTGCTATTTTTGTTCTAAATTTCTAATTAATCCGGAAGTACACACGAGCTCTAAAATCAGCTGATGGTAAAGCTTGTAGAACACACCTGTTCCGGTTTGATGTAGTTTAAGGAAGGAACAATGTTCTCAAAGTTCGTGTTGGATTTTGGTACACAATCTTTTGGATTACGATCGAATGTTCATGTGTTAGATGTTTCAGTCGAACACTAAAGATTCCGGTTCACTGCAGAGGTGTAGAAAAGTCGTCACTGTTCAGTTTTTAATTTCACACTCGTAATTAAAATGTTCCTGGACGATTCAACACGAAGTTGTCACTGTCAAGTTGGATAATTCGCTTCAGGTAAGTGCGAATGTGACACTGTTCTTGTACGTAATATATACAGTTAATAAAGTTCACTTTCTACCACATACTACACATTTATACACGACAATCACTACATGAACTAGTAAAATACGAACACTATATATAATGGGAGTAATCCCTATCACAATATTGTAGACATTACACAGCTTTTTGTGAATGGAAAACCACTATTCACTGCTAAATGGCTGTGTCGGTCTGAGTGTATTTCTACATACTGCACTCAGACATTGGTGCTCACTGGGTCGGTCGGACAACGTGACAAAAGATCGGCAATTGAATTGGTTCTGCCTGGGATATGTCGAACCTCAAAGCTATAATCTTGAAGTTTCAGAGACCAACGCGCTATCATATGGTTCGATGGCACACCTGAATTCATCCATCGTAAGGGGCTGCTGTCCGATTCTACGATGAAATGGCGTCCTAGAAGAAATCTAGACAATTTGGTGATACCTACTACTAAAGCTAGGGCTTCCAATTGAGGAATGGACCATGCCCGCTCTCGGGCTTTCAGCTTCCGGGATACAAAATAAACTGGGTGGAGGATGTTGTTGTACTCCTGCAACAGGACTGCTCCAATCGCCACGGAGCTAGCATCTGTGCATAATCTGAAAGGTAAACGGATATCGGGCAATTTAAGGATAAGATTCTGTTTATTCTTATCGGAAAAAGATGATAGCACTTTATGAAATGCGATTTTTAGGCATTGATCGTGTACAATTTTCTCAGGTTTATCCTTTGTTAGTAAATTAGTAAATACCTCGGTCAGTTCCGAAAAATCAGGAATAAATTGCCTATAGTAATTGATTAGGCCCAGCAAACTTCTGACTTGTTTTTTAGTAGTCGGAAGTGAGAGTTTTAGTATCTTGGACACAATTTTATTGTCTGTCGTGACAAAGCCATTGGATATTTTGTAACCCAAGAATGATATTTCCTGGTAGGCTATGTCTACTTTTGCAGGCTTCACTGTCAGTCCGTGCTGTTTGATCCGTTCAAATGTTTGGTCTAATGTCTTAATGTGCTCCGTCATTGTCTCTGTGTGAATGCATATGTCGTCAATATAGCAAATTATGTTAGGAATGTCTCTTAGCAGTAGTCGTATCATACGTACGAATGTGGCTGGGGCGTTAACAAGCCCAAATGGAAGTTTGCACCATTCATACAGTCCCCAAGGTGTGGCGAAAGCTGTCAGATGTCTACTCTGTTCGTCTACAGCAATCTGCCAATAACCTTTAACCATGTCTACAGTCGTAAAGAACCTAGCGTCTGTCAGTTCTGTCAGAAGATCGTCAGTGTTTGCCATAGGCTCAAGATCTAGAACAGTTATTTTATTCAGTTTTCGGTAGTCGATGCACAGTCTTATTGTATTGTCCTTTTTGCGTACTATGACCATGGGAGATGAGTAGTCTGATTGGGATCGTCTTATGATGTTATTTTTCTCTAAGTTGATGATTTCTTGATGTAACTGTTCTTTGTAATGTAATGGGATGGTGTATGGTCTGCATCTAATGGGTGTGTTTGATGTGAGTGCGATGTGATGCTGTATTAATTCTGTTTGTCCTGGGTTGTTGGAAAAGATGGTGTTGTACTGTTGTATAAGTTGTTTGCAACTGTCTGTGTCTGCTTGAGTTAAATTTGGGTTGATTTTGATCTCCTTCAAGCAGTCAGTCGTGTCTAATGCAGGTGTTGGAATTTCGTCACTAGCATCGTCATCTTCGTGATCTATTATCACTGTACAAGCTGTTGTATCGTCTTGTTCGTCGTCTCTGTTGTGGTATGGTCTTAGCATATTTATGTGAAATATTTTGTGTTTGTTTTTTATAAGGATCTCGTAGTCTACAGGTGAAATCTGTCTTGTCACTTTAAAAGGTCCCTGCCAAGAATCAGTCAGAAGGTGTCTGTCATTAGGTAGCAGAAGAAGAATGTCCTGTCCAGGTGTCAATGTTATTGTCCTGTTACCTTTGTCAGCATACTGTCTATAAGTAGCACCAGATAGTTTTAGTGCATTCTTTGCAATAACACAAGATTTGATGATTCTTTCACGCAATGATGTCACATATGAGTATGATGATATGGGTTTAAGTACTGGTGTAGAGTCAGTTAACATTTGGTGGTAAATGGTCAATGGGCCACGTGGTTTGGCACCATAGATAAGTTCAAAAGGAGAGAAACCGGTACTAGCATGTGGTACCTCGCGATAAGCAAAAAGAATAGCTGGTAGATATACATCCCAGTTGTTGGGGTGTTCTTGCGTTACTTTTGCAAGCATGTGCTTAAGATCCCCGTTAAACTTCTCTATTACTCCGCTACTGTGAGGATGGTAGGGGGAATTGAAACACTGCTTAACTCCCAGCATTTTGGTGAAAGCTTGGGTGGATGCGGCAATAAACTGAGTGCCCCTATCAGATTGGATAGTATCTGGAAACCCTATCCTAGAAAAAATATGGAAGAACACTTCCATTATTTCATTGGCAGTTATGTTCTTTAACGGAATAGCTTCTGGCCAGCGACTACATTGATCAATAACCGTTAGAATAAATTTATTCCCTCTAGTTGTTGTATGACTGAGAGGGCCCACTATGTCAACCGATAGCTTTTCAAAAGGTCGACTGGCTAAGTCGGTAACTTGTAACTTTGCCTGTGGGTGTTTACCTTTTTTAACCAGTTTCTGGCAGGTGTCACAACTTCTGCAATATTCTTTAATGTCATTGCAAAATTTTGGCCAGTGAAATTGTGTCAATAACCTTGATCTGGTCTTAACGTATGCCATATGTCCTGCAAGAGGTATATCGTGTGCAAGATGTAAGGCTTGTTTACGATAACTAGTTGGCAAAACAGTTTGCTCTGTGGTATTGTCACCTCTGGTGTAATACCTAGTGAGTATGTCATTTTTCATCGCAAAATGCCATTTTGCATTCTTGGTTACTTTTGGCTTTCGGCCGATCAGGTCAAAGTATTTTGACAATGAAGGATCAGCTTTTTGGGCTGTTACAAATGCTTCCTTCATGGTGTTAGTAGGTAGTGAAACTGGGCTGAGCAATTGTATCGCCTCAGTTTGATTTACTTCATCTTGCACTCTAGCAGTAGCTCTTGTTACTGCGTTCACACACTCAATGATATCAGATGATGATGATGGAACAATAGTTTCAATGATGTCATGAGAACTTAGTGCTACATTAGCTATATTACAATCAATAGGTGGTGTGACATTTCCAATGATGACCTTTGATGGTGATGTTATGGTATCATCATTACATGAAGATGTTATGTCATGAGGTTTATCATTTACCTCAGGTAAATTACCAATAATTATATCGCAAACTGGACTGGTTAGTGCAGCGCACTTTACTTTCCCAGTGAGGAAAGGTGTATCAATATATGCCCATGCTAATGGGTATCTCTCAATATTGCCTGAGAATGTTCTACATGTTACGTGCCTGCCTGTGTAATCTGTAGGCAATATGAACGTTCTTTTCAGGCCAATGATTGTACTTCCTGTGTCGCGAAGGACTGTAGCATATTTGCCATTTACATATCCGTGATGGATGTTTATTCTGCCTTTTGAACCTATTACCGAATTAGCTTCTTCATTGGCAATAGGGATGGTATGACCGCATTTTAAAATACCATCTTCAAAGAAAGTATTACAAACATAGCATTTGTTTGCGTTGAATATGTCAACAGCCTGTGCTGAGTTCACAGGATGTTTCTCTGGCTCTTCTTCTTCAGACGTGGAATTGTCATCCAAGGCGGCACCTGCTTTTTTTGTCATCTGCCTACCCTCACAATCCCTCCGATGGTGTCCGAACGCCTTACAGAGAAAACATTTAGTCAACCCTTTGAAGGTTTCACGCTCCTGATTTCGTTGATTTACCCTGTGTTGTAAGTACGTCTTGTAACGAGGGTTTTTATCACACATCTCACTCTGATGATGAGAATTATTACAATACCCGCACTGATAAAACTTCTCAGAGGTAGGCTTACGAAATTTCTGCCTACTGTAGGGTTGTTTGTCATAATTAGCCGCTGCTACAAAGTTAATGTTAGTATCTTCAGTAGCAAAGCAATCTTTGTTGGCTGTGTAGTAAGCCGAACCCCGTCTATCAATTTCATCCACACTAGAGCATTCATTCTCTAACAAAAATTTAGCAAAGGCTGAAGGAATAGATGACACAATTTTGTCTCTAATAATTAGATCTTCCAATCTCTGATAACTTTTTTCAATTTTGGCTGCTGACGTCCATTTGGTGAAAATATCTCGGACTAAGCAGAGGTAGTCAGAGAACGTTTGAGTCGGTTTTGGGCTCAATTTACTGAACTGTTCTCTGTAACCTGCCTCATCTAACATAAAATGTGCCATAATCTTAGATTTCAGATAATGGTAATCTTTTCTGAGGTCTTTGGGGATGGTTTCAATAACTTTAAGAGGTTCCCCTGACAAACTCCTCATGTACACAATATTCCATTCAGACAGTGGAACTTGATAATGTTCCATTAAAGTTTCAAAATTCTGGGTAAAGGCTGCAATGCAGTCACCCGAGGTATAATTACGTACAATACCTTGATATTTCTTATACTGGTTTTCTTTCTCCAGTCTTTCAGATTTCTTAAACTCTTTGTTAATGGCAGTCTCAGTGTCAAGTTGTTTCATCTTCAACTGTAACTCCAGTTCTTCTCTCTTACTCTGAGCTGCTATTTCTGCCTTCTTCAACTCACTATCTATCTCCGATTGCTTTAAGGCTGTTTCTGCCTTCTTTAGTTCACTCTCCATCTCAGCTTGCTTGGTCTTTTCAGCCAATTCTGCATGCTTTAAGGCTGTGTCTGCCTCTACTTGCTTGGCAGCTCTTTCTGCTGCTCTTTCTTCGCGTTCATTAGCTTTTTCCTGAACAAGTAGGTATTCTGCGTATTTATTCTCACTCCACTTTGTTAACTCATCACCTGCTAACTTTAATTTTAACCCCATATCAATGAAGTCAAATAATGAAGACATGATGGAAAAATGTCAATGAAATACACGCCACACAAAATATATTATAAGTGGTTAGTAATCAACAAGTTACAATCTGTTTATATGGACGATATGTGCCTAAAAATGCATTTTTAAAGTATACGAAAAGGAAAAAGTATACTCAAGTGCCCTGGATGCGGTGAAGAACGGTTGAAAATCGGGCTAGGCACTGTAGGGTCGCTACTTCGACTCGGAAATGACCTCTACGGCAAGGTTTCGGATGATACGGAAAAACCTGCTTTTATTTTGGAAGAAGATAAATTAGCGTCTATTTGTTGGTGTGTGCCTGCTTGTCACTAAGTGTTGATTAGGTTTGTATGGTGTTGAGTATAATTGTATGTCGTAAGTTTGTCCGTCAACAATTTTTTTCCAATACACGTTACTTTCTTTCCAAACACTTTTCGCGTTCCACAAACTCAATTCACAAAGACAATCTACAAGTATCTTAACACTCTACAACATTGATGACACATCACTTACATCAAGATGACATTCAGTAAGGACATAGACATCAAGTTTACAAGATGGCGACAAGGTCAAAATGGCGACAAGATCACAATGTCGACAAGGTCAAAACGGTGACAAGTTTCACAAATCACAAATGTTTTACACGCTTACAGGATCAAACAGAATGTATGCATTGTACGTTTACAAATGGTCTTACACATGTTTAAATAATGTAGTAACAATCAAAATGAGCCTTCCATGATCACATTTAAGTTCAACTCTAATTAAATTAAATGTTCAACAAGGACAAGCTATTCATGTTCAAATATAACTAAATTAAAGCTGGACGAGCCCCCACGTTCACACATGTCAGGGTCTTAAACTTGGCTCGCTTTCCTAACAAGTGTGAGACAGTACAAATACAACGTGATTTGACGTACGACTCAACGACACATCGTTCGGTGGATTTATTAACATATCAAATACAGAACGATGATCACAAATACATATAATGGATACTTTCCAACTTACATCCACAATACAGTCACAAGTCTGACTCGCAAGATGTCCAGACACTCGCCTTTCAATACAGAAACCATACAACGCCTTTCTCACACGTCCGTCATGTTCCGTGTCCCAGAGCTGTCTGGACCTGGTTCGCAACTTGCCTCCTGCCTGACGTGGTGTCACGTGGCAGGCGTGCGTCTTGCGTTGGCGGCCTGACCGCTGGTCAGCCAGCGATCTCGCAGGCCGATAACTCCTATTTGCCTGGCGGCGCAACAAAGTTGTTGCATCCCTTACTGGGAGCTAAGTCGCCTGGCGGTCGTAACGATGTCCCTGCATCGCTGTCCCCTGTCGGACTCTGACAGTATCCAATAAGTCCCCATGGAGATCTGATTGTAGTAATGCTTTGGGGAACACCTCCCTAAACCAACTCCACTCAGATAGATGCCAGCCCATCTCAGGGCATAGACGACCTGGGCGGCACTGCCTGGGACTTGAGTTAAAACTCAAAATCTTCTAGAGAATTCACAGTCAACTAAACCACCTCAGCAGGATTCAGGCGATACAATGTATATCCCGTTTATTTGTGATACGGCAATGTTTATATAACAGCTATAACCGGAATTACTGATAAAACAAATAAATGATAATTTTTCATTGGAAATTACAAATACAACATATTACCATTTTAGTTACGATTGGAAAACATGGAAATCTTCTTTCGTTCACTTCAAATGCTTTGTCTATATCTGCAATGGTGTCTCTAATATAAACTTCACTGTCTTGACCACATCAGCCGTCAAGTGCCGATCGGTCTAATGCTTCAGGGCTAGAGCTGTTTATACTCGTAATTTACGTCCCCAACTCTAAGACGAGAAGTCAACATTTTAGTCCAACTGACTGGTGTAGGGGTTGAACCCGCTAGCTCGGCATCAGCACATCGGATGTTTAAGATCGAGCACGCTTTTCTATTTGATCACGCCGATCCCCGTGTCCATACCATGTACTCAAATACATCACATGTCATGACAAGGGGACATTTACTGTTGCTTTACTTACGTATACGAACAAGTGTGAAATAGGTTTGCTTATATAGCGCATATTCAGTTTCTGAGCACAGTAAAAGAACAACTGGGCGCCGTAAATGCAGTTTATTTCTAGTCTCAGGCGGGACAACGATGCTGCATTCACACTGCACACAGTTTGCAAATTCGGCCATCTAATGTGTGGGCCTAGTGATGCTTTCACTAAAATTTCATGTCATAGACCACCACCACCAATACTACTTAGTACTGGATGTTCGTCCATCACGAATGATGAGGACTATTCATTCATTGCATCTTTGATTGATGAAGAACGAATGACTTGCGCTTTAGTTTGGATTATAGCGAGGTAGTGGTCGCGCAACTCCATCGACCTCGTCTGCGTCCATCTGGTTCCAGTGGCGAGCATGGCAAGACGACTGGAGACGGACACAGATGCAGTGGACGTTAGGCTGCCACGGCCAGTTATCCCTGTATATATTTGCTCTCGAGAGCCTCGTGCAAACGGCCCTTCCGTCAATTCCTTTAATTGTCAGTTTTAAGACAAGCGTAGCGACAAGCGAATGAGCGTATGACTACTGATAGGATCAACCAAATATCCATCGTCGAGACGGACTGACCGCCAGAACAGACCACATACACAAGCGGCTAGCGAGAAACTGCCCACAGAAGATATTGCTCGTCTAAGTTGCGAACAAATCTCCCGATTTATGGCTGAGCCTCATCAGCTCGCAATGCATCTGGCCACTGACAGGACAAACGTTCACGCACACGCAAGCCAAGAGAAGCATCGCTAAAACGCGCCCTCCCGGTACAAGGTAATACACGCAAAACCACTGGACGCCTACCGACGTGCTTTCAAGCTACGCCGGCAGGACTGCCCGAAAAAAAAAAGAAGCTATACCAGTTTACTGTTGGCTGGGAAGATCCCATTTTGGTGCACCTCACATAGCCATCCGAGACAACGAACGCTAGACGCGGAACTGATCTTGCGAACCAGACCAGCCCTCACTCTACTTAGTACTAACACTACAATGAACCACTTCCTACCTATTACTACTAATGACTACTACTACCACACCACCACCGCAATTACTGCCAGTAATATAACTACTCCTGCTGCTGTTGCTCCTCCTCCTCCTAGTACAAAATCTACTACCACCACTACCACACCATCACCACCAGCGCTAGTATGTTTAAATGTAGAAATCATTTGAAAAAAAGGTACCGTATATACCAGCATTCAGACTGTGAAAAATAAGCTTGTATTTATTGCTTTTGTTAAGCGGCAAATGTACAAACTGGATAACTGAATTATGCAAGCCTTGTTTCCCCAAATTTCACTAATATTTCTGGAAACTCGACACCCATAACAAGGCTAACTCGCGTAAACAGAAACCTGATCCAGTCTAAGGGCCGATCCTCGCCCTTCGTCCTCACCCACACGCCGACCGTTTCTGACAAGACAAGACCATGTTTTCATACAACAAATTTATCTCCAGCATAAAGTTTATCAGAATAAATTTTAAAAATAAATCCTACAGACTACGGGGGATTCACGGGGAACTGTGCGCTGGCCATTAAAAAAATTAATTATTGTGCGTGGTTGCCGGCATCTCGGAGCTGCGACGGCAGGCGGGGTTTCCTTTGCTGCAACCGGATTGCTCCTGATAACAGCGCGTGCTGAAAGCTCCGGTTTAGGGAGTTTTGTGTGTCTGTGCCTGAGTGTGTTTGAGTGGTTTCGCGTGCATGTGTGTGCTGTCGAAGTGTGTGTGTGTGTGTTGTGGAAGAGTTTGTGTGTGTGTGTGTGTGTGTGTGTGTGTGTGTGTGTGTGTGCGCGCGTGCGTTTGCGCGTGCTTTATATTAAGTGAAAGCGGGGTATTTTTACCACATCAAGTGTGATAAGCAGACGATTGCTTGTGTGAGATATAAAACAGGGAATGAAAGTAGAAAACATCACGGACAATTTCACACTAAACATATGTCCTTGAAGCAGCCAAGGGATTAATAGGACTGAAGCATAGCAACTGCCTTCAATAACAACTTGTTAATAAGCAAAAAACCCAGGTTTCTCGCTTGTTCTTTGTTTGTCTGTCTATGGTCTATCTACTGTAAATTGTCGATCCCCAGGTTTCTCTCATGTTCTTTGGTTATCGGTCTATGGTCTATCTCAGTGGTTCTCAACCTTTTTTGGCAAATGCCCCCCCCTTTACCATATGTTCAGAGCGTCATTCCCCCCCCCCCTTTTCGAATTTCCTCCCTATAAACCCCCCTCCCCCTTCCCCCACCCTTACACAGTATACATAAAAATGGTAGCAAAATTTAATATCAACAGTAGAACAAATCTAGACATCTACATAAAACGTGATTTGCGGGTCTACTTACGTTATAAAACGAATTTCATTAGGGTGAGAAGTACAGAACAGTAAAATTTAGAGGGAAAAACAATATCAAGTAACTGGTTCTTGTATTAATGCGATCTTGAAATAATCTTAATTCCCCCCTGGAAACCATCATAAAATTCCCGCCGGGGGGGGGGGGGGGGGGAATCCCCACCGGTTGAGAACCACTGGTCTAAATACTTTCCATTGTCGATCCAATTTCTCTCTTGTTCTTTGGTTATCGGTCTATGGTCTATCTGTCGAGCCCCTGGTTTCCATCATATTCTTTTGTTGTCGATCTATGGTCTATCTACTATCCATTGTCGAGTCCACATTCTCTTTTGTTCTTTAGTTGTCTGTCTATGGTCTATATACTGTCCATTGTCGAGTCCACATTCTCTCATGTTCTTTGGTTATCTGTCTATGGTCTATCGACTGTCCATTGTCGAGTCCCACGTTTCTCTCTTGTTCTTTGGTTGTCTGTCTATGGTCTATATAATGTCCATTGTCGAGTCCCACGTTTCTCTTATGTTCTTTGGTTGTCTGTCTATGGTCTATATACTGTCCATTGTCGAGTCCCATGTTTCTCTAATGTTCTTTGGTTGTCTGTCTATGGTCTATATACTGTCCATTGTCGAGTCCCACGTTTCTCTTATGTTCTTTGGTTGTCTGTCTATGGTCTATATACTGCCCATTGTCGAGTCCCACGTTTCTCTTATGTTCTTTGGTTGTCTGTCTATGGTCTATATACTGTCCATTGTCGAGTCCCACGTTTCTCTTATGTTCTTTGGTTGTCTGTCTATGGTCTATATACTGTCCATTGTCGAGTCCCATGTTTCTCTAACGTTCTTTGGTTGTCTGTCTAATATCCATTGTCGAGTCCCACGTTTCTCTCATGTTCTTTGGTTGTCTGTCTATGGTCTATATACTGTCCATTGTCGAGTCCCACGTTTCTCTCATGTTCTTTGGTGTCTGTCTATGGTCTATCTACTGTCCTTTGTCGAGTCCCACGTTTCTCTCATGTTCTTTGGTTGTCTGTCTATGGTCTATCGACTGACCATTGTCGAGTCCCATGTTTCTCTCATGTTCTTTGGTGTCTGTGTATGGTCTATCGACTGTCCATTGTCGAGTCCCATGTTTCTCTCATGTTCTTTGGTTGTCTGTCTATGGTCTATCGACTGTCCATTGTCGAGCCTCAGGTGGACGATGTCGGATTTCCGTGAAGAGTAGGGAGTCTTAATAAACCCCAAAAGAATGAGTGAGAAGCTCTAAGGATAGGGGAGAGAAGAACATATAGATACAGGCATATCATTGGAAGTGTCCGGTTTGTCATGCATCGAAATACACTTGTTCCTGCAGCGAGGCGCTGTCGTCATTTGGAGGTGACAGGTTCGAATCCCGGTCGGTAACTATAGCTTTCAATCTTTATATTGTCTAGTGCGTCCTCTAGTCTCTACTTCCTTTTCTCTCTCTTCTATGAGCGCGAATCAACACTATGTGTGTTTATGTATGAACAGATACAGGCGATCGTTTCCGACCGAAGTCTTTATCATAAGTCTTTCTATTGTCAGTTGTCTAGGTGCACGTGGACGAGGTATCTTTTCTTAATCCGCGCTAGTTATTATAGGTAGGAAGTCTTTCCGTACCCCCTCCCCTTTTACACACGATATGACTAAAAAGCTGGAAGGATGGAAAAACACACAAAATATAGGCGAACCTTTAAATACAGAGGTCACAAACAATATGGTGCACGATTTATTGCCTGTTATATTTCGCTGCATCTCGTCAGGTGCATACTGTAGAGTTGTATATCATCTGAAGAGAATGCACGAATAATACTCAAGCCGAAACAATTAAAACACATAGCCACAGGCATTGTTCGAATGTGGAACCTCTGTTATCCCCATGGTAATTTCAAATGTACAAGGAACTCTTTCAGTTTGCACAAAACCGCCTGATTGCTAACGCTTCATTATTTTGAACAATCGGTTATTGTTCCTGGAATACAGTATATGGTATATAACTGTGTTATATACTTGACGAGATGCAGAGAAATATGCCAGGCAATAAACCGTACAGCATATTGTTTGTGCTTATGCGTTTAAGTTCACTAAAGGAATGCACTGTTTTCAACAGGCGAAGATTTCAACTGAAGTCGTTATCAAGGTCTATCTTTCTAGTATTCATTATCGAACCTCCTCTTTATCCACTCTTGTCGTTTAGCGTTGCTAGTTCTAACAAAAAGTCTAATTCCACATTTGTATCCAACTAATCAGTGTACGGTTTGAACCCGCTACCCAGGCATCACCCAAACGGAAGTTTAAGTACGAGCTCTCTGGTCAATTCAGTCATTCTGACCTCAATACTAAATGATAAAGCAGAATCGATGTTATATCACGACATGATAAAACGTAATGTATCTCCTATCAAACACCACAAGTGAACAAGTAACACATGATAAAACAGAATGGGTGTGCTATAGACAACCTATAAACGAATCAGTAACACGACATGATAAAATAGGAATGGATTTTCTATAGTACATCAACAAATGAACAAGAAACACGGCATGATAAAACATAATGGATGTCCTATAGTACAACAACAATTTAACAAGTAACATGACATGATAAAACTGAATGGATGTTCTACAGAAGATCTACAAGCCAACAAGTAACACGACATGATAAACCAGAATGAATCTTCCATAGAACATCTACAAGCCAACAAGTAACACGACGTGACAAACCATAATAAATCTTCTAATAGCCAACAAGTAACACCACATGATAAAACAAAGTGGATGTTCTATCTACTTACCCTGTAGGAAACGGGATGGTAAACATTCCAGGGGGAGGTGTAGGAGGTCGATTGAAACAGTAAAAATCCTCCTCTGTCTGTGTCCCTATGGAGACCATTGTTGGGCAACGACTTTTCATCCCCTTTATGCTGCTACTTCCACTACCACCACTGCCAAGTCCACCAAAGCTGCCCGCCTTACTGGTCCGGCGCAGGACTTCCACTACGATTGGTTCCTTGGCCGATCTGAAGGCCTCCACGGCTTCATGGTGACTGGACTGCGAAAGGTCTTGACCATTTACCTGCAGGAAGGAGATATAAATACAAATGAATGCAGTGTACGGAAGTTGTGGTTTCATCTTATACATCTATGGATGACAATTTCTTTCAGATTAATATCCTAACTATGGCTCATTTGGTCCCGGGATTATTTATTTGAGGCTGGGATAGGCCCTAATTATACCGTCTTTTCTCATGTTGAACGGGGTAGGGGTTATGGAAACGTGGAATGAAGTGGTGGGCAAGCATAAATGGGCTAGACAGAGATGACGAAAATTAAGATGGTGATTGTGGAATAGGATCTGAGAGTGATATAGGGGCTGTGAGTGATGTAGGAGTTGAGAGTGATCTAGAAGGTGAGAGTGATCTAGGAGTTGAGAGTGACCTAGAGTTGAGAGTGATCTAGGAGTTGAGAGTGATCTAGACTTGAGAGTGATCTAGAGTTGAGAGTGATCTAGAGTTGAGAGTGATCTAGAGTTGAGAGTGATCTAGGAGTTGAGAGTGACCTAGAGTTGAGAGTGATCTAGGAGTTGAGAGTGATCTAGAGTTGAGAGTGATCTAGAGTTGAGAGTGATCTAGAGTTGACAGTGATCTAGAGTTGAAAGTGATCTAGGAGTTGAGAGTGATCTAGGAGTTCACACTGATTTAGGAGGTGAGAGTGATCTAGGAGTTGAGGGTGATCTAGGAGTTGAGGGTGATCTAGGAGTTGAGGGTGATCTAGGAGTTGAGGGTGTTCTAGGAGTTGAGAGTGATCTAGGAGTTGAGGGTGATCTAGGAGTTGAGGGTGATCTAGAGTTGAGGGTGATCTAGGAGTTGAGGGTGATCTAGGAGTTGAGGGTGATCTAGGAGTTGAGGGTGTTCTAGGAGTTGAGAGTGATCTAGGAGTTGAGGGTGATCTAGGAGTTGAGGGTGATCTAGAGTTGAGGGTGATCTAGGAGTTGAGGGTGATCTAGGAGTTGAGGGTGTTCTAGGAGTTGAGAGTGATCTAGAGTTGAGGGTGATCTAGGAGTTGAGGGTGTTCTAGGAGTTGAGAGTGATCTAGAGTTGAGGGTGATCTAGGAGTTGAGGGTGTTCTAGGAGTTGAGAGTGATCTAGAGTTGAGGGTGATCTAGGAGTTGAGAGTGATCTAGGAGTTGAGGGTGATCTAGGAGTTGAGGGTGATCTAGGAGTTGAGGGTGTTCTAGGAGTTGAGAGTGATCTAGGAGTTGAGGGTGATCTAGGAGTTGAGGGTGATCTAGAGTTGAGGGTGATCTAGGAGTTGAGGGTGATCTAGGAGTTGAGGGTGATCTAGAGTTGAGGGTGATCTAGGAGTTGAGGGTGATCTAGGAGTTGAGGGTGATCTAGGAGTTGAGGGTGATCTAGAGTTGAGGGTGATCTAGGAGTTGAGGGTGATCTAGGAGTTGAGGGTGATCTAGAGTTGAGGGTGATCTAGGAGTTGAGGGTGATCTAGGAGTTGAGGGTGATCTAGAGTTGAGGGTGATCTAGGAGTTGAGGGTGATCTAGGAGTTGAGGGTGTTCTAGGAGTTGAGGGTGATCTAGGAGTTGAGGGTGTTCTAGGAGTTGAGGGTGATCTAGGAGTTGAGGGTGATCTAGGAGTTGAGGGTGATCTAGAGTTGAGGGTGATCTAGGAGTTGAGGGTGATCTAGGAGTTGAGGGTGATCTAGGAGTTGAGGGTGTTCTAGGAGTTGAGAGTGATCTAGGAGTTGAGGGTGATCTAAGATGTGAGAGTGATCTAAGAGTTGAGGGTGATCTAGAGTTGAGGGTGATCCAGGAGCTGAGAGTGATCCAGGAGCTGAGAGTGATATAAAAGTTGAGAGTGACCAGAAAAATAAATACGGAACGAATTCGTAGGAACAATACTATAAGATGCGGGGCGCGGTCTTGTGGTAGACGCTGAATGATTTGTAATACAATGAACAGTGAAGAGCAGAAGAAGACAAACGCACATTTATGAAAAATGTATATGTGGTATTCCATAGATCCAATAGCCGAGAACAACATACGGTTACAGAAACAAAAGGCACTTCTAGCTAGCATCAACAACAACACGCAATGTCGCCTTCAGCGGACCAGATCAACAACGGGAAATGGAAAATAGTGATGAGTGTTCGCGCAACTGCAGAAACAAAACAAAACAGAACGGTTCTCAAGAACGGGTGCTGTAGAACACACGGGATATATAAATTATTGTGATATTTTAATAACAATGATATTGATATCGGGTATTATCTCTTGTCAGTGTCAGTTTGAGAACCTCGGAGACAAAACATAAATAAATTTGTCAGTGTCAGTTTGAGAACCTCGGAGACAAAACATAAATAAATTAACAAGGAATATTAAACGGTGATGGTTACACTGAGACATAATCTTCAACAATAGATGGGAAGGCCTTTTGATGATGAAGTTAAAGGAAAGGAGGAAAAGTATGTGCAGGAGCAGAATGAACAGGCACAAAGTTGGGGGAGAAAAAGAAAGATAGATAGTAGACCAGACAGACAGAAAATAAAAGGTTGACATGTTGCACGACGGGACTTCACATGAAAACCTTAAAAGCGTGATAGAAATTATAATATCCATGCCATTGTCTTGTAACTAGTCAATGTTGTTGTTGTTGTTGTTTGTCCATGAAGAATGATGATGACCATTCATTTCATCCAGTGGGGTTGAAAGTATGGAGCCGTGAGTTCTAAGATGGCTGATAAGGCCTATTTTGGCTCGAAATGTTCTTTGGCAATGTGGACAAAGAATGCTTGACGTTTCTGGAATAGGAATTTCTGCAGTGGTTTTTCTATTCTGTCTTTTCTTCACAGCTCTTGTCAATATTGTTGTTAAGAATGGCAAGAGTGTTAAGCATGTGTCATAACGATGCAGACTACCATGACGTCATAAGGACAGTTTACAAAAGGTCGCAGAATTTTGACATGCACCAAAGAGAAGCAGCGTTCTGTTATCCGTGTTTTGATCCGTGAAGAGGTGAAACCTATACAAATTCACCGGAGAATGAAGGTCCAGTATGGTGATGCATACCTTTTAGACCAGTATGAGTGGGGTAGGATGAAGAGCTACAGCAGGTGCACATAAGCGACCAAGAGATTTGTATTTTTCCCTGCAGGAATCCAAGCAGTTTATCCAAGCAGTTTATCCGCGCTGGAGGACTTGCATTGAACGCAGTGGTGAACATATCGAAAAATGATACATTTGTTCTGTACATTTTCAGAATATATCCACACACACAATAAAAAAAAACATTTAAGATTTTCATTTGAAGATCTCTCGTAGTTTCCTAGTGCTCGCTGCATTCTGTATAATAAATATCAGTTGGTATTTAAGAGAAGAAAAAAAAAGCAATCAACACAGCTGAAACTACGGAGGAAAAAAAAACGCACACACCAAAGGTTGAATATGAATACGCTAAAGCAGTGGTTCTCAACCTTTTTTTTGGCCCATGCACCCCTTCACCATATGTTCAGAATGTCACCCCCCCCCCCTTTTTCGTATTTCCTCCCTATACATAGTATACGTAAAAATGAAAGCTAAATTTAATAACACATACTAGAACAAGTCTAGAGGTCTACATAACACGTTATTTGCGGGTCTACTTATGTTATAAAACGAATTTCAGAAGGGCGAGAAGTACAGAACCGTAAAGTATGGAGGGCAAAACAATATCAAGTAATTGGTTCTTGTATTAACGCGATCTTGAAATAATATTAACCCCCCCCCCCCCCCCTGGAAATCCTAAAATTCCCCAGCGAGGAGTATTCCTCACCGGTTGAGAACCACTGCTCTAATGGATATCTGATGAGCCACGCGCTGTTTCACACCAATTTGTTGTCCAAATCCTACCATCTACATTGCGGAAAGAAGGACACAAAAAAGGAAGGGGGGGGGGGGGGCACTAGTGACAGAAGCACGAAGACAGGGCTCTAGTGACAGAAGCACGAAGACAGCGCATTAGTGACAGGAGCCCCAAGACAGGGCACTAGTGACAGAAGCACCAAGACAGGGCACTAGTGTGACAAAAGCACCAATAAAGGGCAACAGTGACAGAAGCACCAAGACAGAGCACTAGTGACAGAAGCACCAAGACAGGGCACTAGTGTGACAGAAGCACCAAGAAAGGGCACTAGTGACAGAAGCACCAAGACAGGGCAATAGTGACAGAAGCACCAATAAAGGGCAATAGTGACAGAAGCAACAAGACAGGGCAATAGTGACAGAAGCACCAAGACAGAGAGAGCATTAGTGACAGAAGCACCAAGACAGAGCATTAGTGACAGAAGCACCAAGACAGGGCACTAGTGTGACAGAAGCACCAAGAAAGGGCACTAGTGACAGAAGCACCAAGACAGGGCAATAGTGACAGAAGCACCAAGACAGAGCACTAGTGACAGAAGCACCAAGACAGAGCATTTGTGACAGAAGCACCAAGACAGAGAGAGCATTAGTGACAGAAGCACCAAGACAGGGCACTAGTGTGACAGAAGCACCAAGACAGAGAGAGCATTAGTGACAGAAGCACCAAGACAGAGCATTAGTGACAGAAGCACCAAGACAGGGCACTAATGTGACAGAAGCACCAAGAAAGGGCAATAGTGACAGAAGCACCAAGACAGGGCAATAGTGACAGAAGCACCAAGACAGAGCACTAGTGACAGAAGCACCAAGACAGGGCAATAGTGACAGAAGTACCAAGACAGAGCACTAGTGACAGAAGCACCAAGACAGAGCACTAGTGACAGAAGCACCAAGACAGGGCACTAGTGTGACAGAAGCACCAATAAAGGGCAATAGTGACAGAAGCACCAAGACAGGGCAATAGTGACAGAAGCACCAAGACAGAGCACTAGTGACAGAAGCTCCAATAAAGGGCAATAGTGACAGAAGCACCAATAAAGGGCAATAGTGACAGAAGCACCAATAAAGGGCAATAGAGACAGAAGCTCCAATAAAGGGCAATAGTGACAGAAGCACCAATAAAGGGCAATAGTGACAGAAGCACCAAGACAGAGCACTAGTGACAGAAGCTCCAATAAAGGGCAATAGTGACAGAAGCAACAAGACAGAGCACTAGTGTGACAAAAGCACCAAGACAGGGCAATAGTGACAGAAGCACCAATAAAGGGCAATAGTGACAGAAGCACCAAGACAGAGCACTAGTGACAGAAGCTCCAATAAAGGGCAATAGGGACAGAAGCAACAAGACAGAGCACTAGTGTGACAGAAGCACCAAGACAGAGCACTAGTGACAGAAGCTCCAATATAGGGCAATAGTGACAGAAGCAACAAGACAGAGCACTAGTGTGACAGAAGCACCAAGACAGAGCACTAGTGACAGAAGCACCAAGACAGAGCACTAGTGACAGAAGCACTAGTGACAGAAGCACCAAGACAGAGCACTAGTGACAGAAGCACCAAGACAGAGCACTAGTGCAGAAGCACTAGTGACAGAAGCACCAATAAAGGGCAATAGTGACAGAAGCACCAAGACAAGGCACTAGTGTGACAGAAGCACCAAGACAGGGTGCATGTTTTCAGCAATCTGGTAGAAACACGATAACCCCAGGCCAAGTATCAACTATTCTGTCACGGGACGCGCCAAAGAAACTAGAACATTCCCATCAAGCTGTGACCAAACCTCCAGGGATTCCATTCTGAGTGCATTCAATTACCGGAAATCACTTGCGCCATTTCTAAGAGGATCGGCAGGAAATAGTCTATCCAGTCACACACAGGTGAAAATAATCCCATGCAGATACTTTCTGTCTTAGTGGTGTGAAGTCTGAGGTCTTCACATTTAATAAGTCGCCGAGAGTGGCCATTTCTCTTCTTCGCCATTACTGCTTCTCAGAAATGTACTGAATATAAACCGATAGCCATTCATTTGAAGAGTATCGCTTATATGTTAACGGGGACTATAAGAGAAGCAAAGATCAGTAACATTGTAAACTAATAAACTAGCTTGCATTTAGTAATAGACAAGCAAGAGGGTTGGGGTGAGGTTGGCCATCTAATGCCGTAGAAAACTTTTAGCTGTAAAATTCAACCGATTATAAACAAGTTTATAATTGGATGGGCATTAAAGATCTATAGGAGAAGAAGAAGAAGAAGAAGAAGAAGAAGAAGAAGAAGAAGAAGAAGAAGAAGAAGAAGAAGAAGAAGAAGAAGGAGAAGGAAAGAAAAGGAAGAAAAATGTAAGAGTCTGGGTCGATCTCTGAGCCGTACAGGTCGGAATACACCATCCAACTACTAGGGACTGAACATGCGGCTACTGCGGTGGTAAACAAGAGTGCTAGCCAACATATACTAGCTCACAGTCTACTGATATGTGGTGGGTGCCCAGCTGATTATTGTCTCCCCTCCCCGCCTCCCCAAGCCACAAGTCAAAGGCAAAAAGACCAGACATTTAACAAAATGGTCTGGAAGAAATCCTGCCTGCTGGATATAACACGGGCCAGACGCCAAATGGGATCTCCCCAGTGGCGGCGCAAATATGAGAGTTGCAACGAAATACGGAAATATAAAATATCACAAAAACAAATTAATAATTAATTTGTAACGAAGTGGCTGGGAAATTAAAGACGCTGTCATTGTTAAATTACGGTGATTAAAGTACTGGTTGTAAACACAGAAGGCACAAAAAGAAATACATTGTAGAATTTATTGCCTGGGCATATTTCGCTGCATCTCATCAGGTGCATGCATACTACAGAGTTATATATATATATATATATATATATATATATATATATATATATATATATATATATATATATATATATATATAATATGAAGTGAATAAATTAATAATACTTTGGCTGATATACTTAAAACACGGCACAAGTATTAGTTGAATGTGGAGTATTTGTTGTCCCCGCGATAATCTCAAATTTACAAAGAAATATTTCTGCTTGCACAAAACTGTCTGTAACCCTCTAATTGCTAAGGCCTTACTACATCCGAGCAATTGTTTATGATCATATAATAATGGCTTCATATGATACATAAGTATTATAAGTATCTCACGAGGTGTAGGAAAATATGTCAGACAATAAATCGCGCAACATATTGTTTGTGGCTTATGTGTTCAAATTCATTAAGGTAATGCATTGTTATAAAGTATTGTTTTCTAACATAAAAATGGACACATTTTGCTATTTAAAAATCTTTTGTGAAGACGACCTCAAACGAACCGTGTTCGTGACGGCTGCCGGAACAGACTCATAGCAAAAGTTGGATGGATCACTGGGGACAAAACAAAATTTAAACCACAAACATTGATTTTTACATTCGCTGCGTAATACTGTGGTATAAGTAAAACTGTCAGTTAGTTACATGTCCTTTACAGGACGTTGCAATTAAACCCGGTATTTATTGGTTGTTTCTGACTTACTAGGTAATCCACACCAAAAAAAAAAAAAAAAAGAAGTTAAATAGCTTGCCATTAATTTCTTAACGAGGTCAACATTTAAGTCAAACTGACCGGTGCAACGAACCCACTACCGCGGTCACCAGAGAAAGTTTAGGCGCCAGCGCGTGAAACCTTTCGGCCGCGTCGACCTCTATTCATCTATAAAAGCAACATAACGCTGCAGTGCTGGCCCTATTCAATAATGTATTGAGACAGCTTTGGCACACCGTTCTGAAATCATGGCCAAGTATGCAGAACATACATATGGTTATCATAAAACTGTACACTCAACACAACAGATCCACATCGCGGGATACACGGGAAACATGTCTGACGTCTGTGGAATGCCACAGTCGCCTACGTTTTCTGTCACTTTTTTTCTGGTTTACACAACAGGTGAGACAGGCAAGCCTCCATTAGATTCTCAGGTGGCTGTGATCATGGCCCTGGGGTGGCTTGTTATTATTCGGATCACCACAGCCACACGTGTACCTGTTTGTATCAATTTGTACAGTGTACAACGGGGAATGCTTTTTATAGCCCAGGTCGAACCCACTATAAATGTGTGCCATAAAATTTTTTTAGGAAATAAAGGCGGCCGACGTAATAATAACCACATCACCTATCGAGTGCCTATTGGTCTATAAAATAGGAGGCTAGCACTATATACTCTAAGTGAGAAATGGGGTCATGGATTTATTTTTCCGCTCGCTCGCTTTGAACTGTAGCGTAGTCCATACAGACTATTTATAATAGTGATGGACTGAATTTTGTGTGTGGATTAGCTTTCCCTATTAACAGTGTCCCTCGCCTTCAGACGAACCCACTCCGACTTCAGAGGTACTTGTAATTTACATCCCAAGTCAAGGGCGACAGGTCAACATTTTAGTCCAGCTGTCCGGTGGAGGGGTTGAACCGCTTACCTCGGCATCAGCACAACGGGTGTTTAAGAACACACATTCTTACCCATTCGGCTACGCGGACCTGCAGGGGTCACGGAATTTACTTAATGTGGACAAGTTCAAACTGGATTGATGTGGGAGAGAGCGAGTGCCAGATTTAGACAAGTCTTTCTTTTAAGAACTTACATTAAAACTTGTTAATCCTACTATGCCTCTCCGCAGATGTAAGTTCCAATACGAACTCTCCACTGGTTTCTCAGCTTGGAGAGGGAAAAGAAGCCTGCAACACAACCCCAGTGCAGATGATGCTTCAAAACTTCTCACGAAGATCGTCTCTACGCGAATTTCACTGCCATAGATGTAAATCCTTTTAGTACATGAACCATAATACATCGAGTTCAAACTCCAGAGGGTTCAAATCTAACCAGCCAACTAACCATTAAGCTGGGTCAATCCTGTGGCCATGCGGACAAGGCGAAAATTCCACCCGCAGGAGACTGAAATTGAGGCCTACCGCTCAGGCCTGGGTATGTGTCAGTAAATGCGCTGCTGACAACGACGCGGCGACAACGGCGGCGACGCCGCCGACAACAACAATAACAACAACACAAACAACGACGGCGGCAGCAGCAGCAACAACAACAAAGCAGAGGCATCTCCATTTCCGATATGATTACATATCGTCGTTCACTGTAATATATGTTCTCCTGATCCACTGAAGAGTACATTAGATTGGTTTGCGGATCTATTTATTTACATTGTGTAAATGTGAATTCCGATAAGTCAAATGGTTAAACGGCCATTAAACGTTTCCTATTTACAAGATTATCCCACTCTTCTTCTTCGCTTCGCTCGTCCGATATATTCCCTTTTCTTTTATGTGTTTAGGAAGTGTGCCGGTATATAGCGGTGCTGTAGTATTTACACCTTTCGGCCGACACATCCGACTTCTTTCCAGCATTTGTTGACCGGTTTAGCCATCAGAGGATTTCCAGGTTCAGAACGCGCAAATAGATATAGTCACGGGTACCACTTCCAAAGCTATCTTCAAGCCTATGAAATTCACCTTCAACATCTGCTGAGGCGCCTGTTGCTCCGTGGCACCGACGTACAAACAAAGCAAACTCCTGCTATCGGAGTTGTCAAATCCGTTGGTAAACCGGCGCAAATTTGTTTATTGAAAACGCTAAACCATTATTTCATCTGGCAGTACAGGGAGGACCGTGTCAAACAAATTAACGGGAGCTCATATCACCAGCGAAGGCAGCATTTCACGGTTGTCAGCGGACTGCATTGTGTACATGGAGGACGAGTTTTAACTTTCTGGAATCAGTGATAATAGATCCCACGTACTGCAGCTTGACAGCAACGGCAGTTCTGGTTATAATGCTGTCGGCCTGGTGTTCGGATCCACACTCGGAGGCGGATTGTAAAAAATAAATTAAATTAGGATTCCAAGTCTACCCAGTTTAAAATGGTTACTAGGAAATGCCCCGAGAAATACAGACCCTCGGCGTGATAATGGCCAGATACACCATCAGATGGTGATGTTGTTTTACATATCCTTTTTACAGGACATCGCAGTCAACACCAGCATTTCTGCCTCTGTGATCTCGTGGCAAGTTTACGTTCAGTAGTTTACCATTGCTTTCTGAATGACCGGCACTCACACCAACGCAACGCGGTCTGGTGCCAAATCGCGCAAAGCTGTGTTTCGAAAGCGGGTATACGGGATTACGAACCGCGTCCGCAAGGCCTTCGCCACGGAGACAAGTAAGTGGTGATTAGTCTTTACAAGTTGGGCTTCTGTGTTAAGCTGAGTCAAGAAACGACGTCACTGCACTCGGGGCATTCCCATAAGCGTTCAGTCCTCATATCCGACAGCCGGCGCACAGTCTTCTGCGTTCATACGGAGTTTTTTTTCTTTTTTCTTTTCCGGACGTCATTGCGTTATGCCTGTTTAAAGCAGAGATGCGTTCTTGCGCCGCTAGGCCGACACATCCTACTTCTGCGGGCATTTTTTGACCGGGTTAATCTTCCCGGGAGTATTAATACTAATATCTCCGGCTGCAGTTTGATTATATGGCCATCTTGCTATAACCTCTGAGTGGTGACTGTCGACCACATCCTCTGACCACCCCTTGCTGCTGCATTCTATCTAGACATGATGTTCTTCTGCGTTAATCACATTCTCCTAGAGGGCCTTCCCCACATTTGCTTATCATGCATAAAATCAACCCTTAATGATGCGGCACCAGCTAACATGCCCTTCTGCACGAAGCATGCCAGTCTTCACCTTTGCCAGCATGCTATGTGAATCTGTTACAATCACAACATGCGTAAACAGTTTGCTCTCCAATCAGCGGAAAGCAGCAGTAACCGCCTCCACCTCCATTCTCAAACTTGAGGTTTTAGTATCTCCTTTAATAGACACCGGCCATTTTCTTTTGATATGAATCCCCATACACGTTTTGTTTGTTTGTTGTTGTTGCCTCTTAACACAGAGCCATCGGTACAGACAATCATATCGCCGACTTCTGTGTTGAGATGTAGTGATGTACTTTCAGAATGAATAAGCATTTGTACATTCTCACACAGATACTCTTTGCACAGATCGCACACATACATACTCCTTGCACCGACCTCACACATACATACTCCAGGCACCGACCTCACACATACATACTCCAGGCACCGACCTCTCACACATATTCCAGGCATCGACCACACAGTACGTGACCTGCACGGCCTAAGTCCCTATCGATGTCAAGGTCAATTATAATTCTTTTTTAAGAAAATCAAAAGCCAGAGAAATCCCAATTACTGGTAGGAATTGACATGTAACGGAAGAAAAAGCTAGAGAGTAAAAGAGATTTCGTCTTCTTCTTTTTATAGTCCATGCTGTTTCCCGATGGTGATGACTTCTGTCCACGGTCTTCTGTCTTTTGTGCTGCCAATCATTTCAGATATCGATGTTTCTCCATGCCATGTTGTCACACTGTCCAGCATCTTCTTTCTTGATCGTCCCCTGCTCCCCCCCCCCCCAACTTTCCCCGATGTGACAAATGACTCCAACGTTCCCCTTCTCATGACATGTCCAAAGACTGTCTTCTCCTGATGCGAGTAACCAATTCTCTTTGTGAGGTAACTTCTTTCAAGATTTCTTCATTGCTCTTTTTATCCGCCCATGGTGTTCTTATCATTCTTCCACGAAACCACAGCTTCCACACAATTCCTCATTTGTCTGCTAACTGTCCATGATTTGCTTCCAGACATCAGAATTGGTTCAATATAACTAGAAGAGATTTCCCATAGAGAAAATACAGATTCTGCTTGTGCTTCTAGCCTAAAATAATGAGTGAGATACATACGTTCAAGTAGAAAAAATGCATGATGGGATACTGACTATTGGCAGTCGTTAATAGAAAGTTTTCATTCATGACAGTGGGACCGCGTGGCTGAATGGTTTAACATACTTAGACTTTCTGTTCTGACCTCGGCTAGTTAGTTCGTTTAACACGACGGTTAGTTAGACTTAAATTTTGACTTCTCGTCCTTGAAGTGGGAACGTAAATTACAAGTGCCTCATGAGTCAGAGAGGGTTGCCTGATGGCGAGGGACAGTGGTAAAAGGGAAACCTACCCTTCACGCAAATTAAGTCAAATGTACGCACTAGTAATAACAACTACTAGTGGTAGTAGCGGGTGTGTGGTCCATGTTAGAATTCAAAGCGAATGAACGTTTAAAAAAAAAAGTTCATGGCCATATTGAATACAGGTATCTCCTGACTCAGATGAGGAATTAAATCCATCATCATCATGTGGGTAATCGTAGGGGTTCACTGTTCGTCGTCTTACACAATCATAAGATGGCGATGATGATGGTGTCAGATGACGATCAGTGGTGGCACAATTATAAGATGGCGATGATGATCGTGTCAGATGACGATCAGTGGTGGCACAATTATAAGATGGCGATGATGATCGTGTCAGATGACGATCAGTGGTGGCACAATTATAAGATGGCGATGATGATCGTGTCAGATGACGATCAGTGGTGGCACAATCATAAGATGGCGATGATGATCGTGTCTGATGACGATCAGTGGTGGCACAATTATAAGATGGCGATGATGATGGTGTCAGATGACGATCAGTGGTGGCACAATTATAAGATGGCGATGATGATCGTGTCAGATGACGATCAGTGGTGGCACAATTATAAGATGGCGATGATGATCGTGTCTGATGACGATCAGTGGTGGCACAATTATAAGATGGCGATGATGATCGTGTCAGATGACGATCAGTGGTGGCACAATTATAAGATGGCGATGATGATCGTGTCAGATGACGATCAGTGGTGGCACAATTATAAGATGGCGATGATGATCGTGTCAGATGACGATCAGTGGTGGCACAATTATAAGATGGCGATGATGATGGTGTCAGATGACGATCAATGGTGGCACAATTATAAGATGGCGATGATGATGGTGTCAGATGACGATCAGTGGTGGCACAATTATAAGATGGCGATGATGATGGTGTCAGATGACGATCAGTGGTGGCTCCCTCTTGCTTTGTCTTGATCATGTCTTGTTCTGATTATGTCAAGCCAACCATTTTTTTAAATCTCTGAACCTTCCGTCCAATGCTTTTTTCGAGTTCCAACCCCCGAAAGATTTGTATCGTGCACGACGTGCACAAGGGACTTTCTGGTGGTTTCATCTTTATTGGAAAAGACTAGGCGTCCGCTTCATTACCTATGATCATGGGGGTGTAGAACATTGTCACGTTCGTATTGAGTTGGTCTACAGGGCGATTCATGCCGATCGACTTGAATCTGAGGTGGTCGCCAAACCCGAAAGCTGATACGCCACTTCCTGTATTCACAAAACAATAAAAATCCCCTCTCATGCATGTTCCAATGAACACAAGAGCTATGTCGAAGGTAGCGCAGCTTTGGGTAGGGTCTCCCATGTCGGACAGGTCAAGAGATAGGAACCAGACGAAGAGAGACACATCTGCTGCCTTGCATGTAGACTGAGGACAGTCACAGGCTAGGGAACGTCAAGCCGAACAAAATACTTGTCGAAGTCGGATGTACTCAGCCACACAAGCTTGACAAAACAGTGCAACGTTGCTTAATGATGAGACAATGAAAATGACCCATTTCTGAAACACATGATACCCAAACGGCGCCAGCGCCTTAAGACATGAAACATGTCAGGGATCTGATCAACCAAGATAGATAATGGTTCCAGTAATAAGGAAGGTATCTCAGCGTCTTCAACAACCCTGTCTTATTTTCTCTGTTGGCCATTTAATGATTCCTGGGCTGCTGTGAAGATCATTATTTTAAAAAAAATAAAAAAACTGAACAAAAACAATGCAAAATAAATAATGAAAAAAATCGCGCATGAAAAAAGCTGGTTACGTTTTTTTTATTTTTTATTTTAACATAAAAACAAAAACGCACAAAAGAAACTAATTCTTTACGTGGAACACTGACCGTTAAAACATAATGATGCCATAGCACGCAAACCTGAAATCATGCTTCAGAGGTTAGGGATCATTCGAAGGGCTGGAGATCGATGGAATAGCTCGACAGAGTTAATCAATGAGCGGCAGATTCAATGAAACCTAATAGCTAATGAAATGGGAGACTTTTGTGAGAGCAGTTCAAGCTTCAGGGTTTCTTTGGTCGTGATTTGCTGCAGCCGGATTCCATTAGACACTGACATGGATTAGATTAGCACAAAGACAGTAGAAATGATGTGGAAGTATGATTAAGGGGCGCGACAAGCATATGGGAGAAAGCATACTATAGCAAACCACTCGATTAGTGCTTGCTGTGCCCAGAGAGAGAAAATGTCAGATACGACAGTGTAAATAATATAATTATAAAAGGCAAGGGGGATATACAAGAACAGTTACTGGGGGAATTATTATTCTCTCTTTTCTCTTCCGCCCTTCTTCCCCCGTGAGCATAGGCTATCACGTAGCACGCCAAACCTTCCTATCTTCTTCAGTTTCCCCCATGTCCTCATATCTCTGTCTATGATTTTCTTCTCCTTGCATTTTAAGATTTTCATCTGTTTCTTTTGCCCTGTCTGGGCAGAAGTAAAACAATTTGTTATACTATACTGTTATCAGGGTTCTTCAATTTGTGTTATATTGAGAATCGATGTTATTTTCTCAACTTCTGATTCATTGGAATCTGTCTAGTTATCTCCATAAGCTCTGTCTTACTAATTCTGTCATACCATTGTATTCCTCTGCTTCGCACAGGTACCATTTGGTAAGTACTTGTAGTTTATTTGTAACTGGTGTTTGGTCGTTCTCCGAGTCTATGACTCATGCAACAATACGTTATTATTTCAATATGTATAGATCTAGCAGTGATGAAGTTTCCCGCCTGAGCCAAATAATTGCAGAAGATACTTCCCTACCTGAACCAAATGACTGCAGGTGATACTTCCTTATCTGAGCCAAATGACTGCAGGCGATACTCCCCCCCCCCCCTTTCTCCCTGAGCCAAAATGACTGCAGGCGATACTTCCTTACCTGAGCCAAATCACCGCAGGCTATACTTGTGGAAATGAAATATAGTCTAGACTGCGATAGTCAAAACAACATATTCGGAGAAACAAATATTTCCGACAAGGAGCATAAATATGTAGCGGCAGGACAGAAATGGTCTCAGACCTACAAAATGTGATGGCGGTATCACACAGACCTACAACAAGAAATAGCTTCGGGATAATGTAATATGATGTCACATCCGGCTGCAGGGAGCCGCATTCGTGCAGGTGACTAGCACTGTAGTCCGCCGACTCGGTGGGCATGTATTCGAATTTCCTTAGAGGAGAGTATTGTTTTCATTGGCCTGGGTTCACAGGTCAACTAGGCACACAGATGGGTACCGTGAAATGTTCTGCGAAGTAAAGACAGTCGGCGGTGCGATACTGATCATATCGTCCACCGAATGCAGGGTGAGACTTCAACACTAGTCTCCGGGCTGGCTTTCTGTGAAAGCAAGAGACTTGCATTCGGGTTTGTTTACAATGACAATGATGATAATGATCATGATGATTGTGACATAATGTCCCCAGTTGGCACCAGCTTGCAGACGATTATAAATAACTTTTCCTAGAAAGAATAATTTCACGTGTGGGGGACTGGCGGTTGCCTTATATGGTAATGCTTAGCGCACATATCATTGTTCAGATAGAGGCAAGGAATGTGCCAGTAGCTGGAAATAGCATAGAATAGTTTGGTAAAACTCCCAGGCGGGACCAGAGATAGTCACTTGAGTCTGGGCCAGCCACCGATTAGGATGTGATTCGTTCCGGGAGCGGGTATAGGCCCCATTGTGGGGCCATTTTTGCCTCTATGTTGCATTGGTGAGCATACATATGGTTTTTTTTAATGATAAGATTTGTGTTAGAAAGTTAATACAATCTTTGTTTGATATGAGAAGTATCCTACATTTCATGTGTGTATTTTTGCGGACTTTGCTACGGCACCGTTACTTATGTAAGAAAGCCAGCCTGAGATTTGAACGTCTATACCACTGTTCTATATTCCTATGCTTACAATTCTTATCCAATTCTTATCATGCTATGATTACGGCTTCATCTTCTTTTGAAGAGTTTGATATCTCTGTAAATTCGGTACCGTGTCTGCAGAGTTCAATCTATCTTCACTTTTGGTTCACTCTCAATTAGGGAAGAGCCTATCTTTACCGGACTTTTGGTAAAGTATTCAGGTGTTACATAATGCCTTTGTTAAAGATTCAGATATTGTACGCATATATATCCTGTGTGTGTGAATCTTTACTTTATCTGTGTGCAGAATATGCCGGGGACGGAACATTTATTTTGTGTGTATGACAGCCTGGGGACACAGTTAGATAAGACACCCCACTGCTTTTGTCGGATTGGTGGATCATGTATGTCGTGGCTCAATCATATTTAGGAGAACGGTTCACCTACCTAAATACTCATTTTTACCTGCCGTAAATCGTGCAGTGAGCTTGCCAAAATAACAAGACATTGGAGCCAATATTTCCACAACTTCGACCTTAGTCACACCCCCCCCCCCTCGGGCATGTTCTGTAACAGATTGTTGTACTCCCATATAGAGAGGAGTGTTTTATGTGGGAGAATATATCTCCATTTGGTAGCTGTGATGTCCTGTTCGTTGTATAGGTAGAAGAGTGAGGTTGGTAGAGTGTTCAGATTACCGCCCCACTTTCCCGCCAAATAAACCCCTACGTTACAGGCCCACAGGTGATACCACTTCATGATATGAGGATTATCCTCAGACTATATGTCTAATTGTTGTCTCTGTGAATCTTATGAACCTGCATAATAAGCTAGAATACTCATAGCTTGTCCTTTTGATTTGCAGACATTTGAGGCAGGCGTGGGACATCTTAGAGTCTACAACATCTTGGCTGATTTTAGCTGAATCGACGGATAGACCACTTTGGCTGTACACATTTGGCCGATACTTTTGGACGAAAAGTCTTTTATGAGGGTTACTGGTCTAGCCCAGAAGTCACCCAGTGCTGCCAAATAGCCACATTTTTTCCTAGAAAACCAGAGGGGAAGTAATCCCCTATTATTCTTCTAGCAACAGGGAGAAACTCCAGACGGAGTTATCTCCTTTTTTTGGGTTTGACCTTCTAGTGACATGTATTGAAAAGCTTCAACTACTCATCACGGGTGTCTGACGAGAGATGACACTAATATTTTTCCTGTAATATCCGGGAAGTTATAGTCTGCAACAGCTTACGGACTGGATGTTACTCTCGATGTGAAGCAGTCATAATTAATGGAGTGAACTATGAACCCAGTACGGATACTCCCGTTGTTACAATGTCCAATTGCGATATTGTGGATTCATCTTTTTCTTTGGACGAAGCATGTTACCCATTTATATTACGGGAGGCCGCCTAACGATGTTCAGCCAGCGATGAAACCAACGCATAGAGAGTTCTTCGTTCGCTGGAGACCCCAGCGACTTTGTTGAGAGTCTGTGCTTTATTCGTTCCAGAATGTTGGGAGAGGGGCTTCTTATTCTTCCTGGTTAATCATGGAAGTTATAGGTCTGCCAAAGTCACGGATGGGATGGTACTTTCCTTCTGAGAGGGCATCATAATTTGACTTAGATATGAACCCAGCTACATTCCCTGGTTTGTTTAAATGTCGTGCTGAGACATTTGAGACTTCGTCTTTTTCAACGATAAAGCATGCAAGTCTTACAATCTTCGGGAAATCGCCTAGAGAGGTTCAACTAGCGATGACCCATGCTCAGGGAGAGTCCTTCCTTCACCAACAACCCCAGTACGTCGTTGAGAGTCCGTGCTTACACTTTTCCCGCATGATGGACATTAATACCAAGGGGTGAAATCCCTATTTTATGCAGACATATTTTCCTCTCAAGACCAATGCCAGATCGAGTAGTCCAGACTCAGTCACACCATCATCATTTTTATAGAAGGGAAATTGAGGACAGTTCCTTTTGTTAGTCAATTATGACTGTATGTGATCAACTTCAATGAGTCGTATTCCCATTACTGTGTTCAGTATCCAGAGAACCTTGTTTTTCCTCAGTGGCACCTTATGGTGGTTGGTCAAAGTAGGGTGGGGAGGAGCCCATCTATATCAGTGATAGACATCGTGTAGTGGAGTGTATGCCGAGTATTGATTAAACGGCACATAGTAGCAACAGTCATCCCGAGTAGGGCACAAGCAAAGGCGGATGATGGGGTTTTCGGTGCAGGGAAGAGAAGAGGAGGAGGAGAGTGTTAGATTATGAGTTTATACATTATTTGAGAATGTATTTTTTGTTTGATGTTTTGACAGATTGTAGTGAAGACAGAGTCTTGTACTTCCAGATTATGAGAGTCTGGCAGTAAACATATATGTTCGTCAGGAGAGTTTTCATTGTCTAGTGACCCGTGTGACACTGTTTGTTATTGTAGAGAACTGTGCTACTATATGTTTTTCTGCAGAGAATCCAGTGGGAGGTCGACCAACACACAGTCTCAGATATTTTATCCTAGAATCACAACTTGATAGAGATCTGTGGTTAAGTGACCTATTCTCTATTTTATTCTTCAGGAAGGTAGTTTATCTTATACAGTGGGTGGAGTCGATCTGACCATCACCCCATTCTTACTTCAAAAGAGCCAATAACTACTCTATCCCTGGAGTCTTTTAGGAAATAAACTGTCTCGATCAACTGCCTTTATGTGGCGAACCTGATGGACCTATAGATTATTTCCCTAGACACAGTTTCAGTCCATTTCATATGGTATTCTCATTTATTATACCACAATGATGACAATCATGATGATAACAATCATGATGATAACAATCATGATGATGATTACAACTACATGTTCTTGATTTCTTGTCCACTGAGTTTTATGTTTCCATCTTTTAGTTCCTTGATAAAGACTTCGATGTGAATGCATCGTTTTATTTCTTTGTGAGCCTGTTTAGTGGAGCGGGCAGTCAAAATGTCTATTACGCTTTCCTGGCAGATACCCACTTTTATAGAAATCAGTATCAGGGTACATCGCTCATGCCATGAAACTATAAATGAACTCAAAAACAAAGCATGATTCTAGTTGTGTGAAAAATAGGATCCTGGTGTGTTGTGAAAACATGGCAAAACATTACAGAAAGGGGAACCTCGAGATAAACAAAGCTAAGGGGATAAGGGTTAAACAAAATGAAATAGTGCATGGGAACCGCGGGAGGATGCAGCTATCAGGAAATGGAACAATAACTGAACTCGAAAAAAGACCGCAGAACAGACAAAAAGTTGCGTGTCCTTTGCGTTCAAATTCAAGTTGAATTTCCAGGCTGTTGTACGTTCAGTAGTTTTCCTGTGTTTTTGAACGAGAAGTCAACGTTTAGGTCCAACGTAATTGATTCAGTGCCAAACAAAAGATAAGTTTGAACCAAACATCATGCACAATCAAATAAACTGGTATTATAATGTACATTTGCGTTCACTGAGCATTAAAACTGCTGAAGATACGACGACATAAAACAAATAACATATGGGAGGTCGCATTTAGCGGTATATTATCCTTCGGTACTGATTCTGCTAATGCCGGTGTAGGGGTTGAACTGCCAGCCTCGCCATCGGCGTAGCGGAAGTTTAAGAGCAAGTTCTTTTATCCTTTCGACGGCGTCTGCAAAACATGCAATAAAGTGGAACGCCGGAATATAACAGATTAAGGGATAATAATAAAAACGAAAAATAAACAGTGGATGGGGAAAGCGGAAAGGAAAGCAGAACAGGATGATACTTGGCGCAGTCACACTCAATGACGAGGTATGGGACATAAAGAACACATCCCTCCCTTCCTGGGAAAAGACGGCCACGTGGAGGAGCACTTTACAAAAGACTCGGCGGGAGCTCGAGCACGGAAAGCTGGTCAGCGCTGGAGCGCTCGTAGCGTCTTGCCCCAGTCAACTATTGTAATATGCCCTTGTCCCTCTTACTGGCGGTAACCCGAACCCGTACAACATGCTTAATCAATACGCAGGGAATCGAGCGTGCAGGCGAGGGCGATGTTTGTGTTGTCTGTGGGGAATCTATTGTCTGCAGCCACGGAATGCATGCACGAAGGCGAAACCCACATGAGAGCAATTTTCTTCTTCATTGTTACTGTCTCTCTCTCTTTTTCTTTCTTTTTCCATCATCTCCCCCATCCATCCATTTTGCTTGCAGGATCTGCTTTGACAAGGTTAACCAGGACTACACCAAACATCACCGGACGTAAATTATTTAGTCTAAATGACCAAAACACAGTGCTGTTAACTTATTCTAGGCCAAATACATCACTAAATGATCAGTTAGTCGCTTCATAATTACCAAATGGTCAGTTACTTACTTCACTTATTCTACTAGTATAACAGACCAATCACTAAACGACGAATCACCCTCCCTACACGACCAATCCACTCCCTGCTGTCCACACTTATTCTATAACACATGAATCACCCTCCTACAAGACCAATCCACTCCCTACTGTCCACACTTATTCTATAACAAATGAATCACACCCCCCCCCCCCCCTTTTACACGACTAATCCACTCCCTACTGTCCACACTTATTCTATAACAAATGAATCACCCTCCCTACACGACCTAACCACTCCCTACTCTATGCACTTATTCTGTGTGAAACAAACTGTACAAATCACCATCATGCTCCTGAACAAGATCAAACCACTTATTTTTCTTCAGTTGAGACAAGGGGCAGAATGGACAAGAGCACTCGCTCTTCAGTGTCCGGTGTGCCGATGCCGAGGTAGCAAGTTTGACCCCTACACCAGTGTCAGTCGGGTTAAAATGTTGACCTTCTCGTCCTTGACTTGAGGAAATAAATTACAAGTACCTCAGAAGTCGGAGTGGGTTCGTCTGATATCAGTTCGTCTGATATCCACACGCAAAAACTAGTCCAGTGCAGCACAAGAAGTAATAGCACGTTTATTGACTATGCTTGGGTTCAAAACGAGTGAACGCATATTAAAACTAAAAAATCCATCATAATGAAATTCGAAACGCTGCAGCCCCGACTCCCGTTTCACAGAGCCTGTGTGTTGACCCACCCCTGTCCCTTTAATTTCTGTAACATGTTCTGCTTGTGACAGAGACCAGTGTGATTTCAGAATTAGATAGTCGATATTTAATTCTTCTTGCCCCAGACAATTGCTGTTTTACTGTAATAACATTCCGAGCCAGACATAATTAAAGCAATAACATATGCCGCTGAAGAAGTTAATGTAACGACTAGGGGAAGGGTGAACAGGGGTGATAACTCTAAGTCTGCAGGGGTGAAAAACAAAAATCAACATGTTTTGGTTATAAATAAAGTAACTAATCAATGTGTAGTAAGTTGCTTCGTGCATAATACGTGTGTTTGGTTGATTGGTTGGTTGGTTGATTGGCTAAATGGTTAGCTAGGTGTTTGATTAGTTGATTGGTTGTTTGTATGATTAGTTGATGGTTGGTTGGCTGATGATTGGTTGGTTGGTTAGCTGACTGATGATTGGTTAGTTGGCTGAATGATTAGTTAGTTGACTAATTTGTTGGCTGGGTGGTTAAATTGTTCGTTATTAGTGTAGTTGACTGAGTTGATGATTAGTTCGTTGTTTGGGTGTTTGGTTGGTTGTCTAGCTGGTTGGCTTACTGGATGATTGATTTATTGATTGGTTGCTTGGCTGAATGATTAGTTGATTGGTTAGTTGACTAGTTGGTAATTTGGGTGGAGTGTTGTAAGGTTGGTAGGTTAGTTGTTGTTTTGTTGATTGGGTGTTTGGATGGCTCGTTGGTTAGTTGATTGACTGGTTGGTTAGTTGATTGACTGGTTGGTTAGTTGAATGGTAAGTTGGTTTATTGTTTGGTTGGTATTATGTTTGGTTAGTTGGTTGTTTGGATGGTTGATAGGGTGGTTGGCTGTTATGTTTTTGGGGACATATGGTTGGTTGGCTCGTTGATTTGTTGTTCGTTTGGTCGTGAAACCTCCGGAGGACTGGGTCTAACTCTCAAGTCCTGACCTTCAGATCGTCTAGGTCCTGGAAGAGACGTGCACCTGTCGGAGTCAGGTTGGCGTGGAGACTTCTCCCCCAGTCGGGGGAATTTAAAGAACAGAAATGAAAAGAATAGTGATGTAAAGAACAGAAATGAAAAAAAAAAAAAAAAACATACAGAGAAGGAAAGATCAGAGATGGAAAGAACTGCCTAGGCTAAGGAATCTGACCAGGTGGCTTTAAGGCCACTCTTAAAAATGACTAAAGCTATAACAGGGATCATGAAGGTGATGACATGACTAAATTACCTTCTCGGCGTGGATTGTGTTGAAGTGCTCTTCTTCCCCTCTCCAAGCCCAGAAACCAGTGGGAATGTTGAGAGGCATGCTAGGATGTAACCAGCACAGCACGCACTAAGTGGCTGGGATTCGGCTGGTCATGTTACCTTTACGGGTTTTTGGTTCTTCATTGTCACTAGACTCCTAGCCATTGCCCATTGGGAGACCATGAGTTGACCAGTCTAGCTTCGCTCGGAGACTTTCGCCGTGGATACCATGTCGGTTTGGTTTCCAGTGTCATTATTCTGTCAGTGTGCCATGTTTCTTTGGCTCTTTATGTCTGTCTCTATATGTCTCAGTCTGTCTGTCTGCCTGTCTCTCTCTTCTTCTATATATGGTCGCCTCTTTCTCTTTGCGTCTGGCTCTGTGTCTCTCGCCTTATGTTCGTTAGTCTCTCTCTCTCTCTCTCTCTCTCTCTCTCTCTCTCTCTCTCTCTCTTTCCCTCCCACGATCCATCACGTTATCTGTCCCTTTCATTCTGTTTGGCTTGTTTGTCTGTCTGTCTGCCTCTCTCTCACTCTCTAGTTCTATTTTTACTGTCTGCTTCCCTCGCTTCTTCCCGCTCCCTCTCTCTGTCTCTTTCCCTGTTTGTCATTCTCTAGCTGTCGCTTACATCTATCTGGTGGTGGTGGTGGTGGTGGTGGTGGTGGTCGTGAAGTAGTGGTGTTAGTGATGGTAACACTAGTAGTAGGGAGAAGAGGAAAATGTGGGGAGAAGAAGACGAGGAAGAAGAACAAGAAGAAGAAGGTATTGGGGGAGGGGGAGGAGGGAGGAGGAGGAGGTGAAGAAAATAAGAATGGTAATTATGATGATCTATATTTGGCGATTAAGACATTTTGCACCTCGCAAATCTGATTATAAAAGGATAATTTGAGTATTTAACATATATAAGTGAATAAACAAATGCATAAATTCAGCGCGTCTTTAATTCCCCGTGCTCATTAGCGTAAATTTGAAGCTTTATAATCTTGCTGTAGCGAATGATTTTTGCCGATTTGCAACTAAGAAAAGAAAAACGACAGTCACATTTAGCTTCGCTGGGACAGAGAATCATTACAACCAATTTCAAGCAGATTTATAAAATTAAGGATTAGTGGCCACGATGTGATGTTTCCCAAATACAGATCATCGGAACTTATCGCAAGCTCACATAATGAGTTTGGCAATTACACATTAAGGGGGCCTATCATTAGATGAATGCTAGGCAATTAAACCAAATTTCGTTAATAACACATTGCTAATAATTGCGCAACAATGCAAAAATAAATATTATATAGGGTTGTCCTCTTGTATTTCTTTCTTTTTTATCTTCATTTCTCTGTCGATGGGAGTGCCTCACGTCAAGTTTAGCTTTAACTGAATCAATGCCAAAGGATACTTCTTCTTCTTCTTCTTCTTCTTCTTCTTCTTCTTCTTCTTCTTCTTCTTCTTCTGCTGCTGCTGCTGCTGCTGCTGCTTTCCCCCGAAGTGTTTTTCAGACGTAATTGTGTTGTGCCTATTTACAGCAGAGCTGCGATATTTGCGCCTTTAGGCCGACATATCCTACTTCTGCGGGCATTCTTTGACCGGGTTATTCTTCCCGGGTCAGAGGATACTATACCACCAAATGTGGCCTCCCATTTGGACAGAAGGACGACATATCGCGATACTAGGGTCAGCGTGCTATTTCCTTTGTTTCATCTATCTTCCGCAATTTCGATGCTCAATGAACACAAATGTACACTATAATACTTGTCCATTTGATTGTGTACCACGTTTGGTCAAACCTACTTTTTGTTTCGCACCGAATCAGTTCAGAGGTTAGTAGTGTGCCCGACCTCGGCACGTATTTGTTTGTATGAACGTGTGCTTCCTCTGTACAACTTCCATCCAAGTTAAACCGCTCTATATACCCGTTGGTACAAACAAGCTCTATCTACCCGTGGGTACAAACAAGCTCTATCTATCCGTGGGTAAAACAAGCTCTATCTATCCGTGGGTAAAACAAGCTCTATCTACGCATAGATACAAACAAGCTCTATCTACCCGTGAATATAAACAATCTCTATCTACCCGTGGATATAAACAAGCTCTATCTACCCTTGGATACAAACAAGCTCTATCTACCCGTGGATACAAACAAGCTCTATGTACCCGTGGATACAAACAAGCTCTATCTACCCCTGGATACAAACAAGCTATATCTACCCGTGGATACAAACAAGCTCTAACTACCCGTGGGTACAAACAACACATTGTGAACCATCGGTCGTGTAAAGAAAAGCGCTTGATATTGTAAAACAGCGATCGGTATTTTTTTTTTTTTAAACAGTGTTCGGTCTTTAAAAATAAAGCGTTCTGTTATAAATAAATAAAAATAAATACACAAAAAAAAAAAAAAAAAAAAAAGCGTTGGGTATTAATTAAAAAGGAAAAGGAAAAATAAATGTTGGGACATATACAATGTGTTAGAGAAACATTTCCCAGAAATCACATTATGTATATTTAAGCCGACTTGTCTTATGGGTCTCTCTCTCTCTCTCTCTCTCTCTCTCTCTCTCTCTCTCTCTCTCTCTCTCTCTCTCTCTCTCTCTCTCTCTCTCTCTCTCTCTCTCCCATCCCCCTTTGCGCCCCCTCCATCTTCTTCCTGTTTCTCGCTGTACCCCTCCAGTGCACTTAAGAATCTGCCATACCTTGAGCACACCTGCAGGTCGTCGCCCTACACAGAACATACCTCGAGCCTACTGGTGGTATCCAAGGTAGATTGTTGTACACGCCTGCGATTTCTCTACGGAATGTAGGCCGGGAGAATCAACATGAATAAGGAGCAGGACGGGAATGGAGGGCAGGGGGTAAGGGATTGAAACAGTTGTGAATTAGCCGCAGGTATGGCGAGGAAAACCTGAATATAAGTAATTGGAATAATTGGTAACAGGCACAGCGAATGCCAATGTCAAGGACAACTCGTGTGCCTTTGTACTTCCGCAGAAGGCAGGTGGGAAAGATTGTGTCCGGCAAGCAATCTATCTATTGGACAGTGGTCCGTGTGTTGTGTGCATATACATGACATGTGGAGTAAATAAAGTTACCTGATGAGCACTTATAAAAGGCAAGAAAGAAAGGTATAAATCACAGTACACACTATAAATGAGTTGGTGATACCTGCTAACTTCCACATTTACAGCACTGGGATGGGTGTCTAGAATATGGCTGGTATATCTATACCATTTTTTTGCATGTCTAGAATATGGCTGGTATATCTATACCATTTATTTGCATGTCTAGAATATGGCTGGTATATCTATACCATTTATTTGCATGTCTAGAATATGGCTGGTATAACTATACCATTTTATGAATGTCTGGAATATTTCTGCTACAACCATTTCAAGGGTATCTAGAATATTTCTGGTATGACTATATAATTCCCTGAGTGTCTAACATATAAGAATTACTACATCTCTCAGAATCTGTCTGTGAGAATTACTTCATTTCTCGGAATTTGCCTGTGATAAATGCTTCTTTCCAGGCTGGCAATTTGTGCTCATCAGTTTGTGGTGGTGACACTATTTCACAGACAAATCTAGACTTGTCTCCCAGCTGATATTTCAAATCTCCAATCCTGGTCATTTCTTGCACCAACCAACCGATCACCAACCAACCGATCTTTCAACTTCTTTATCCTAATTATTCCTGCACCAGCCAGGTGATTCTTCAACCCCATCCTATTCAACCCTGCACCAACCAGGTGTTGTTACTTAAATCTCCCAGCTCCAGAGATATATTAACTCACTTCGTCCCACACTTCAACCGCTCCATCCTAGCTATGGGTAGAACATGGGTTCCGGCGTCAACCTCTGGCCTCGTGATGTTGACTGCGGTTTTATAAATAACAAACAGGACGGACTACGTCCCCGTAATATAGGGAGGTGGATCGGGCGTCGAGCCTTCTCAAACAAGGGCGAAAAACTCATAGGACTGGCATGCACCTTGCGCACAGTAAATATCCCTCGTTATTAGGAAATGGTACAGAGCAGGCCGTTTATGCGGCCGCTCAGGTACAATTTCCAAATTACGGAAAGCCACCCACAAAATATTCACATGTGTGATTTCGCTTTACAGACATTTTGATCCTTTCCTTTGTCTATTACCAGTGCCCCTCCCTGTCACGAGCGCCCTGAGTTAACCCAGATAATAATACCGACGTTTGCGTGGCGTAGATTTCCTGGGCCACAACAGTCGTACTAACAGAGTAAACACAGCTGCACAGGTTACATCGTGTCAGCCCATAAACACATTTGGTGGTGAGTGAGAAGGAATGGATACACAGAGTTGGCAGTTCATTAACAAGTAGAATCACATATATTGTCAGCTTAGGATATGGAATGGTTCCGTTTGTCATCTATACGGCCGGACATCAGACGGAAATGGCTGCTGGGATTGTCACCACGGAACAGAAGAGTGACAAGTTTGTCAACATTTGACTGCAGATGGAAGCCGTGAGATCACAGGGGCAGATGTAAAACGGAAGTACCTAGTACGGAAAACAGTGCATCTGTCAATTCTTGGTTTCCGGAACATCAAGATGATTGGCAGCTTGGTATCGAAACTCTTTGTTGGGAGTTTACAGAAACTAGCTGGCTTGTTTTGAGAATCTAGGCAATTACTGACAACTTTGACAGGATTTAAGCCAGGAAAATAGTTCTTGACAGGGGATGATTTGCCACTGTGCCACCTGTGTGGGGGAGTAAAGGATAACGTCACGTGGACAACTTTGGTAGTTTGCCATATAAACTCGAGTTGAGATCAACTAGGGTGGACTTGAATAATGCTCTAGACAGAGTGCAGGGCACTGCAGTGCCAGTGGAAATAATATCTACCGTGTGTTAATTAGTGACTTAATTTTACACGTGCCTATATGGCAGATGTAGATATGATTTATAGGACTGCAGTAGTGCCATTTAAGGTATAACTTATTATAATATATTCGTTATAATTACTATAGACTGTGGCCTTGTTAAACTATAGTGTGATGATTAGCACTGTTAGTGGAAACTAGCTAGAGTAGTGAAGTGATACTTGGCTCTGTTAGCTAGAATAGATTAGTGAAGTGTTGATAAGCTTTACTAGTTGAGAATTGAGTAATGAAGGATAATTGGGATCTTCCCGTAGGTGTCCCTGGTGGGCGGGGTTCCGCATTCTGTTTGCTGATATTTTTTCTTTGTCATAGCCTGATTCGACTCTAGGTGGGTAGCTAATCTGCTCTGTGACTAAGTCTAGTTAGCTAAAGATCATTAAGCAAGGTGATAGGCTTACACTCAGCCGAAGGGATCAGTGACTAGTACTATCACCAGATGTGTTGTTTCTATCCTAGGTTCCCTACCAGATCCAAGGAAACTCTACAAGTTTTGGGAAAGAATTAAAAAAACTCATTCTGAAGAACACCAGTTCAAGAGTCAATAAAGTTGCATACAGAAACGTAACTTACGCTAGAAGGAAATTGATTCATCAAAGAGAGTGATGCATACTGATGCACCACACAGCATCAGACAGTAGTAACGAACCGAGAACCGGCTAATAGTACCTAGTGTTAGTACAGTAACAATTAACATTAGTAATTAGCACTTATGAACTGAGTGGTTCAATGTGCAACGAGGATGATCTGTCGACTAACTAACTAACTAACTAACTGCGTACACACTACAAAAGACTTGTGCAGTTTGTTTAGGAACATTAGGAACGGACATTGTGTAGAGTGCAACCGGTCCATGATTAACTGTTAATACCACCGGTGTCTATTTCGGATGTTCATGAAATTGGATTACCAGAGGTCTACAGAGGCAAAGCATTATCCGGCAAGATGGTTCCGGCAACGGGTGAGACGTACTTGTTCTGAAGTAACGTGCTGTGGTCTATCTTTGCTGTGATCAGCTGACTGGGTTGCTGTCTGAGAGTTAGAGTCTACACACTTTATAGAACACGTCACACATTTTCTTCGCATACACGTCTCATATACGTTACACTTTTATTTTAATAAATTACTCTTTATTAATTTCTAGAAGCAAGAGTTGCTGAGTATGTTGCGTTGTGGAAGTATGAGAAGGGGGCATAGTACGACAGTGTGAGAGTGATAGGAAAAGGTGTCCATAGGCTGATGGAGTGTGTTGGACGGAAGCTGGTGGATTCTCCAGAATATTGAGAGGAAAAAAAATATTATAATGTGGGTGTCGACTCTCTTCACTCCAGGGACGACACTGTAAAGGAGGACACGACACTCCCCATCATATGAACTCTCTCCAAAATCTGAAATGCTTGTAATCCACTCCCCTAAGTCAAGGACGAGAAGTCAACATTTAAGGTCAACTGATCGGCGAGTGGAATGAACTCACTACGCCATTGCCAGAAAGTTGAAGAGCGTTACACCTCTCAGGCACGGCGACGTCTTTTCATATATTTTGGCGCTTGCTCGCTTTGAACTCAAACGTAGTCAATACACACTACTTCTAGTAGTGCTGGACTGAATTTTGTGTGTGGATTAGCTTTCCCATATTAACCGTGTCCCTCGCCACCAGGCGAACTCACTCCGACTTCACAGGTACTTGTAATTTCATCCCCAAGTCAAGGACGAGAGGTCAATATTTTAGTTCAGCTGTCCCGTGTAAGGGTTGAACCCCTTACCTCGGCATCAGCACACCGGATGTTTTTAAGAACACTCGTTCTTATCAATTCGGCCATGCCGACCTCCACATCCTTTCGTGAACGGACTCATTCGACCTACATTCATTTGTTCTGCTGCACCATGTATCTCACGTCATCATTTCGGGCAAGAAACAAGAACAGAATGTGTTATTTTTATGGAAACCTTTCAGCCACGTCGACCCCCCGGGCCAATTCTCAAGCAGCTATTATATATATGTAACAGAAAGAGACCAATTGGATTGATTGAGACTGATAACCCCATGCTACTAAGCACACAATTTATCTGCAAGCCAAACGAGATACCTCTCCAGCAATTCAAGCGTTCTAGTTTCTCTCGAATCTCCTTGAAGCAGGCAATTCACAAAACGAACAGGAAGATAGCACTTATCTGGCAGGAGAAGTTGGCAAAGTTTGTTTAGAAGACCCACATAACAGTGGATGGAGAGGAGAAAGGTAAAACCTGTAGTCTCACAAACACAGCGCTCCAGATTTGGCGGCTAAAAATACACTTGGCGGCACGAGACGAACTCTGAACACATGCGAGCCCAATATAAACGGCAGTTTGTTCCAATTCCGGCTGTGGAAAGCTGTTTCAGAAATAGCATTACATATATATATATATAACAATGAATTAAAGGGGAGTGAGAGAGAGAGAGAGAGAGAGAGAGAGAGAGAGAGAGAGAGAGAGAGAGAGAGAGAGAGAGAGAGATAAACAGAACAGAAGACAATCGAATCAACGTTTGGGAGAGAGAGAGCGAGAGAGAGAGAGAGAGAAATAATGAGACAGAACAGAAGACAATCGAATCAACGTTTGGGAGAGAGAGAGAGAGAGAGAGAGAGAGAGAGAGAGAGAGAGAGAGAGAGAGAGAGAGAGTGATTATATTTATCATACAGAGGTATAGACGGACAGAGCAAGGAATAAAGTAGCGCAGTCGGGTACGGAAGGTCGGGTCAGACAGACAGGCATATAATACAAGCAGAAAGACAGACAGCCGGACACACAGACATACAGGGTGTATTTATAATGACTGTGCAGTGTTTGAAAATATTGCCGGTCCAAGTTTTGTATTTACCTATTATGTTGCATGAACTTTAGAGGGTGAACACAAAACTTGGACCGGCATATTTTCAAACACTGCACGGTCATTAAAAAGGCACCCTATATAAACAGTACAACATTTTTCCTAGCGATCACCACACCACGGAAGTCATAAAGTTATATTAGCCGACACACAAACTCTAAAATAAAATTATCATCAACCACAATACAATTTAATAATACTATCGCACAAACACACCAACAGACTAAACAACACATCTGTGTAGCCATCACATAACGACATTACATACAAACATACCCCAGCACACAAGCCAGTATATCCGTGTACTGTAAACAATAAATGCGACCAGACAATCTTAAGTTCAGAGATCCCGGCACGTCTTGTAAGATGCCGCCGGCCTGTGGTTGGAAGACTACAGGTAACGGAGCAAGCACTTCACAGACAGCAGAACGGGTTAACTGCCAGCCCGTCGTGTTTAGCTGTAACATTTGTTCCCGGTGGTTCCCTGGCATGGAAGTTAGGTGAGGAGTGAGCTCGTGGTGTTTGTGTTCTTTTGGAAGGCGTTGATGTCAAATTATTTATCTGACGTGCGGTTCTGACTCACTCTTCTACGAAAGTCCTGGGGTCATTCATCCAAAACGGCCTTTTGGCTAAAACATCCGAAACGGCCTTCTATCTAAGATCAAAGCAGAAGCGGTCAACCGAATAAAACATAGGGCCGTGGGGACCTGATGGGGCGGCTCTGGCCCCTGGGGGAACCGCCTGCCCTTATAAATAAAAACAAAACAAAAAAACTGTCATTTACTGCCAACAGTACCTTGCGGTGTAGGACGGGAGGGTGGAAAGTGGGGGGGGGGGGGGGGGGGGGGGGGGGGGGGGGGGTGTCTTGAGACTGGAATTAAGGCCGCCTGGCTAGTGCAGTCGTCGCGAACTGTACAGGTTAAGAGTTTTCTTTTTGCCCCGGACAGAAAAACTCCACACCTTACCGAGGATTCAAACCCGGGTCCCCCTCTGCTGTGTGTCCACCGTGACGAGGTAGAGGGGCTTGTGCGTCCCAATGACCCCAAGAGCTATGCCGACGGTAGCACAGCTACTGGTAGGGCCACCCATGTTGGACAGGTCAAGGGTGAGGGACCAGACGAAGAGACACACAAACCTGCTGCCTTGTAGGTAGACTGGGGACAGTCAAAGGCTAGGGAAAGCATCCCGAATAAATGCTTGTCGAAATCGGATGTACTGAGCCACAGGCTTGACAAAGCAGTGCAACGTAAAACCTGCTGCCTTGTAGGTAGACTGGGGACAGTCAAAGGCTAGGGAAAGCATCCCGAATAAATGCTTGTCGAAATCGGATGTACTGAGCTACAGGCTTGACAAAGCAGTGCAACGTAACTTAATTCATGATGTCACAAATCAAAATTAATCGTTATGGTGCTAATCCCGTGAAGTCCCATCAGGCGGCGATAGTGCCGGGCCCCCTGCCTCGAGGGGGTCCACCCATGACTACTGGTGGTCACCTTCCCCTGTGCTGTGGAGTCAAGGCACAGAGGAGTAGGTTAAGAGCTATTGACCAAATACCCCGGACACTCAACATACTACAGTGGAATGCCGAAGGAGTTTACAAGAAGAAAGACTCCCTAACACAGCGTCTTCATAAAGATAGAATAGATGTGGCATGCATTCAAGAGACACACCTCAACGCCAATCGCAAATTCTCAGTCAGAGGATATCAGGCCACACGTTTCGACCGCGAAGGACACAAAGGAGGAGTTCTAATACTTACACGAAATACAATACCTTGCAGCGAAGTATCTGTGATCTCTGACAAACAAACGGAAATTATAGGTGTTGATATAATGATAAAGGACGTAAAATTAAGAATCTACAATCTGTATAGCCCAGCAGATAAGGACCTTACACTCTCAAACATGAAAATAACTGACACAAACTGCATTATTGTCGGAGACTTTAATAGCCGTTCAGAAAGATGGGGATACCCAGATACTGACAAAAGAGGAGATGAATTGGAGGATTGGGAAATAGACTCAAATCTCCATCTACTCAACAAAGCGGATGACACACCGAGCTTCTACTCCAGAAGATGGCTTACCACTTCTACTCCAGACTTAGCTTTCTGCACAGGAGACATCCTCCACAAAATCGATCGCCATGTGCTGGACCAATTAGCAGGTAGTGACCACAGACCAATCAAGCTTGTAATGAATATGGAGTATGTTCCACAGGAGCAAAAGCCCTTGCCCCGCTGGAATTACAAACGAGCAGATTGGGACAGATTTGCCATACTAACAGACAAATATTGTGAAAACATAAATACACGATATGGCAACATGAAGCAAATGGTGGAAAGTCTAAACAGAGCAATAATACAGGCAGCCACTGAGTCCATTCCAAGAGGAGCGAGGAAAAATTACAAACCATACTGGACTGAAGAACTACAAAGTTTGGAGGACAAAGTTGAAGATGCCAGGAAGACAGCAGAGAGAGAACAAACAATTGAAGCAAACATCTCTCTCAAAGCCATCTCAGCAAAATATAAAAGAACAGTAAATCAAACAACAAGAGATTGTTGGAGGGAAAAAACAGAAAACCTGAATTTTGACAGGGATGGAAACAAACTATGGAAACTAGTGAAAGCCATGAACAATGAAGGACCAAGAAACAAACAAATAACAATTAAACAAGGAAATGCCTTGCTTACAGGAAAAAAGGCTGCAAATGCACTAATGGAACACTATGCACATGCAAACCACATTGATATTACAACCGAACAGAAGAAAGCAATCAAAGACAAACAGATACATCATAGAAATACAGAGACAGCAGCAGAATATATGATGGCAAATCTAACAATGGAAGAAATGGAACAGGCAATGAATACCCTAAAAAAGAAGAAATCACCAGGAAAGGATGGAATCACAAATGAAATGCTAATAGGACTAGGCACCAAGGCAAAGAAGAAACTACTAGCAGTCCTAAATAACAGCTGGAAGAGAGGAATAGTCCCACAGGCATGGAAGGAAGCTATACTAATACCAGTCGCAAAGAAAGGAAAAGACCTGGAAGAACCAAATGGCTATCGACCTATCAGTCTACTTAGTTGTGTAGGAAAATTAATGGAACGCATTATCAATGGCAGGCTAACATGGCATCTGGAAGAAAACAAACTCTTAACACCACACCAAGCAGGATTCAGAAAGTACAGATCCACTGAAGATCAAATAACCTATATAGCTCAGGAAATAGAGGATGCCTTCCAAGAGAAAAAGCACACACTAGCGGTCTGGATAGATTTAGAAAAAGCATTTGATAAAGTATGGAAGGAAGGACTGAAAGTAAAACTGCAAAAAATGCATGTTTGTGGGAAAATGTACAAATGGATCAGCCACTACCTTGAGAACAGAACTGCCAGGACAAAAGTACAAGGACAAACCAGCAAAATGATGCTGTTGGAGCAAGGTGTCCCCCAAGGAGGAGTTCTTTCACCAACATTATTCCTAGCATATATAAATGACATCACGGAAAATTTTCCAGCCAGAGTACACACATCATCCTTTGCAGATGACCTAGCCATATGGACATCTGAAGAATATATTAGTACAGCTAACAGCACAATACAGCAAGCCCTATTAGCACTAGAGGACTGGTCAAAATCATGGCTAGTGAAGATAAGTGAGGAGAAAACAACATGCACAGTGTTCTCTCTCTCAAATAAAACTCAGCAACCTAAGCTGGTATTGAATGGAAAAATATTGCGCCATGAAGAAAATCCAAACTATCTCGGAGTCACCTTTGATCGTCGCTTGACATGGAAAACACAGGTTGAGAAAAATCGAACAAGAGCAAGGCAAAGAATGGCAATCATGAAAAAGCTTGCTGGTACAACGTGGGGAGCAGATGAGAAAGTTCTCAAGAAGTTATATACTGGACGGGTGAGGCCAGTACTGGAATACGGCATTGCAGCTTGGGCAACAGCAGCTAAGTCAAACTTTAACAAAATAAGTAGAGTCCAAAATCAAGGAATGCGAATCATAACTGGAAGCCTGAAGACAACGCCTATTAATGAACTCGAAAAGATCACTTGTTTACAACCAATGCAGGATAGAAGAGATAGCAGAGCCCAGCAACAAGCAGAAAAATTTAGAAGATTGACAGACCACCCTATGTATAAAAGGTTTAGTGGTTTTGGAAAGGGAAGACTGAAGCGTAGCAACTTTGTAGAAACTGCAAAACGAAAGATTAGGGCAGATCCCATACTTAACATATCAACAGTCAAAGCCATTTACAATGCAGACAAGTTCCCAGCTTGGAGACAGCAGCAACTGCCTGAGATGATAGAAAACATTCCTGGTATTGAGAAAAAGAACACTCAGCATGAAACCGAAAGAAGAGAAATAACCCTAAACTACATAAAAGAACATTACCCAAGCAGCAATTGGACCCATGCATATACAGATGGATCAGCCAAAAATTCAATAGAGAATGGAGGAGGAGGAATTCTCCTAAATTTAAAAAATGGAGTGAAAAAAAACACATTCAGTGGCAACTGGAAAGTTTTCAAGTAACTTCAAAGCGGAGGTAGAGGCTCTGAAAACTGCAGCAGAAATGCTCTTGATGGAGGAAAATAAAGAGAAGCAAATAGCTATCTTCACAGATGCAAAGTCAGCTGTCTCAATACTGAAGAGCAATAACAGCACAGAAATAGCTGACCTAAGAGCAGCACTCCATGGTCTATGCCAGAAATCCAAAAAAGTTGTAATACAGTGGATCCCATCACATTGCAGTATACCTGGAAATGAAGAGGCTGATAGACTGGCAAAAGAGGGCGGACGACTACCACAGCCTGACATAGACATAACCTACAATGAGGCAAAGAGGTTGATAAAAAGCACCTATAGAACCAAATGGGAATCTGAGCATCCAGGCCATCAGAAGGATGATGCATATTACAAACTCGACCGAAGAGAACAAGTAGCAATCTTCAGACTCCGCACAGGACATAACAGGCTGAAATACCACTTGTTCAATAAACTAAAGATAGGAGATACCGATGAATGTAATTGTCGAACTGGAAAAATGACAGCAAAACATTTGCTGCAGGATTGCCCAATATATGCAGAACAGAGAAAGATATTTTGGCCCACACCTGCTTCATTTGAGGACAAGCTCTATGGAGATATCAACAAGCTCAAGTTGACAGCAGCTTACTTTAACTACATACAGGTTGACATTTAAAGGTGTATGAAGAAGTATTCAGACTGCCACACCTCATACCACAGGTACGTCGATTACAAAAGCCTCCCAGAGGCATGAAATGGAATATTGCTTGGATAGCAAATCCATTACGTGGAAAGTCCGAATCAAAAGCTCACTGTGTGAGCTTCATAAAAGGTGGAAAAAGTGTCCTAGTGGCACGAAATGGAATATTGCTTGGATAGCAAATCCATTACGTGGAAAGTCCGAATCAAAAGCTCACTGTGTGGGCTTCAAAAAAGGTGGAAAAAGTGTCCTTGTGGCACGAAATGGAATATTGCTCGGATAGCAAATCCATTGCGTGGAAAGTCCGAATCGAAAGCTCACTGTGTGGATGTCATCTGCATACTGCATTCTTCTGGTTTCCGGAAGAACAGCCTATGGTGAACGGAAGGCCCAATATACGGAAGTGAGGCTAAGCAGCCATGTGCAGGACGTGACGATTCCTTGGGTGAGCCCAGTACCAGAGCGCTGTGTGTTGGCTCTGCAATTATGGAAGCCTCCTTGGATGGCGGGGAATGCCCATGGTCTGCCCCTGCCTTCCCTTGAGGGCTGACCAGGATGTCTTTGGCTGTTCTATATGGGCCAGCTAGGATGGGAGATAACACCACAACAGTGAGAGTCAAACGTCCTAAGAAACCCCCGGGAAGGTTAACCCGATCAACAAATGCCCGCAGAAGTCGGATGTGTCGGCCTAACGGCGCAAGAACGCAGCTCTGCTGTAAACAGGCACAACGCAATCACATCCGGAAAAAAAACTCCGGATGAACGAAGAAGAAGAAGAAGAAGAAACCCGGGTCTCCCGAATGAGAGCCCGGCATTATAGCCACTCGGCCAGTACAAATGTACAAATGTTGAATGTCCTTTGCAGGATTTTGCGATCAACCCCAACCCCAATTACCCCAGTGATTTTCTAAGTAAGTTTATTTGAGTAGTTTGCCATTGTTTTCTGAAAGGGAAGTCAACGCTGCAGTTGAAATGACGGTTGCAGGGGTTCCCTTACCCAACCATCAGCCGGTCTCCGTGGCCAAAGGTTTGCGAACGCGGTTCGTGAGCCGCTTACCAGGCGTTCGAAACGCAGCTGTTACAGATTTGTGCAGCAGACCGTGTCGCGTTGTGGTATGGAAGCCGGTTGTTCAGAAAGCAATGGCAAACTACTTAACTTAAAACTTGCCTAGTACATCAACAGCAAATGAAAAATGCTCGTGCTGACTGCAACGTCCTGTAAGGGATATGCAACATAAAAAACCATCAGCGCATCGGAAGTTGAAGAGCAAGCACGCGACGCCCCGCGACTAGATAGACTGAAACAAAACAAATAAGCGACGGCTCATGTTTGTAAGAATCCAGGCATCATCATCATCATCATCATCATCATCATCATCATCATGTAGCAAGTTCTTTACTGCAGGTCGATCTCACCACGGAGGTCTGCATGACTGAGAGGTTTATCTTGAGCTATCTCTTCTATCGGCGGCGTAGTGGATTCCTTCCGGGTACAGGGGGTATTATATTGTTGGCTTCAGGTTCTAATAGCTGCGGCTCACAATCCCATCTTAGAGCTGGGAATAAACTTTTACAGGAACTATTGGTGTTTAAATATAATATACGCACCCCTGACCTCTTGGGCAGTGAGATCGGACTAGCCTTTCCGAATAAGGGCAAAAAATGCGAGGTTCCATGTACAATTTGTGGAGGTGTAAGATTCAATGGCAAATGGAAATCGGAAACGGTAGACCGTAAACTAATCAGTTTATGATAGTAATCTATTTCTATCTACTTCGTGTTGTTCCAGTTACGAACTACTTGGTCTATGATGATAATAATCACTATTGCAATCTACATCCACGTAAACTATGATAGCAGGGAATAATTTTTTCTACATCCACGTAAACTATGATAGCAGGGAATAACAGAGTCCATGGGAATATCGATACATGAAGCCCATAAGCAGGCACTCTCCCGCTATTTATACTTCACCTCGACACCGCAAGGTACAAGAGGAACATGAGATGAGATGAGCAATCTACTTCGAGTTGTCTCCAATACACACTACATGGTCTACAATGATGATGATGATTTAACTCATCTACTTCATGTTGTCTCCAATATACACTACATGGTCTATGATGATGATGCTGATTTAACTCATCATGTGGGTGGGTGATTGTTGGTGGGTAATGGGACGGGTGGAGGATATGTGAGTTGGTGGGGAGATGTGTGTGGGTGGGGGATGTGTGGGTTGGGAGATGTATGTGTGATTGGGGTGTGGGTGGATGGGATGTGTGGTTGGTGGGAGTGTGTGTGGGTGGGGAGATGTGTAGGTGTCGGGATGTGGTGGATGGGTGGGGGAATGTATGTGTGCCTGGGGTGTGTGTGTGTGCGTTGGTGGGAGTGTGTGTGGGTGGGGAGATGTGTAGGTGTCGGGATGTGGTGGATGGGTGGGGGAATGTATGTGTACCTGGGGTGTGTGTGTGTGTGGTTGGGTGGGGGTTGTGTGGATGAATGGGGGATGTGTGGATGAATGGGGGATATGTGGGTGGGTAGTGGAAGTGTCTCATAACATGGTAATATACATTGTTTATGTTTACAAAATTCATTTGACAATGTTTTTTCTATGCACTATTGATGAACGAAAGATGAGTGATTGGAAGGGCCGAATATAAGACGGGCCTGCGTGCCCAATTTGTTACCCTTTGAAAATGAAGTCCGTTCGTTCGTTCCTTCATCTACTCCATGTTGTCTCCAATATACACTACCTGGTCCATGACGATGATGATGATTTAACTCATCTACTCCATGTTGTCTCCAATATACACTACATGGTCTATGACGATGATGATGATTTAACTCATCTACTTTGTGTTGGCCCTTTTATGCACTGCTTGGTCTATGACAATGATTTACAACCAACTTAAATTACACAAAGTGAAAAGAACCAAGTACAGTTTGTTATTCCATACGGCAGTAGACAACACCCGCAGCGTACCAGGTCTCTATCTGCACGTGACAATCCTTGACAAGCCCACAAAGGGAAACTGCGCAGAAATGAAAGACACAAAGCCTACCTGTTCTCTCCTGGGAAAAATCCAATACCGGTGAAATGCAAAATTAAAAGTTCATTTTCTCATTCGGCCGAGTGCTTGTTATGAATTAACTATTAGCAAAAAGAGAGAGCAGTTAAAGTATGGAAAAACGTGTCTCGTTCAACGGCGATCTGGCAAATAAGAAACAATTCAAACAAAAAACAAAAACACTACAGTTATCGACTCCCTTGCACGTTTCTCTTCTTTCCCATTCTTTAGCCAGTAACGCGAAACTGCACCTGGGCATATGAATCAAATGGCTGCATGCTACACAGACATGCCGGCTTCCTTCGTGGATTAGCACTGGATTACCATCTCAGAGACCGGACGGACAATGTGTAGTTGATGAGCAAAGATTGAGCGGTCTTGTTTGGAGCAGGTCGCTGTGGTCTCTCAACAACATCGGGAATGTGGCCGTCCATCTCTACATAGCGTGATTAGGGTCTTTTAAGAGCAGGAACTGATGATCAGGGATCAGAACATCTTAAAGCGATGCTCGTTGTGGCCCGATCCCCGAGCCCATTTATGACCATGGGGGGAAAACTGGGCTTCTACAGTCAGTAATCCTTTCTGTTGAAGGATAGTATGGATTCTAGTCACGCGTAAATGGTTTATTCCTGTTGTAATGTTTCCAAAAAAAAACTGATTCTTAATGCAGTTATGTCAGAGAGGCGGGTGTAAACGTTAGAAGGTACGATGTGCCAGGCTATCCCAGGTTTAGGACATTGGATGCCTGTGTTAACTTCTGATCTCTTGTGCTTAACTCTGACCAGACAAGTCAGATGTATAACCTAATTGCCAACGTACGTAGACAGACAGATCAACAGATCGATAGGGGGAAGGGAGTTCAGAGGAAAAAGGGGGGGGGGCGAACAAACAAATAAGTAGAGAGACAGAAAGAAGGAGAAAAGGGGTTGGTTGGCAGCGAGACAGATAGAAAAACAGACAGACAAATATATAACCACTGACAATGAAGCATATATTGGAGGAGCAAATGAAGGAGACATGCAGCGCTAATACGACCATCGCAAAAGAATTATTTTACAGCAAAAGTGAAGTAAATAAGACGGGAAAAGAAATTTCTAGAAAACAACCAGACCTATGTACCACACGGAACAAGATTGTAGACATCAGAAATGTTGAATTTTCTCCCCATACGCCTTTTTATTTTCTATTCTGAGTAGTTTTCATCTTGCTAATTAAACACCTCAATTCACCACTTGTAAATTATTCACCCTCGCCAGGTATCTCGGGGAATGATCAATAAACGATACATGCAGAACAAACGGTACACTATCGATATTTATTACCGTACACTATTTGCATATACCGATACTTGCATGCGACTAGATGGTTGGTAAATATCCAGTGCCTCGCCTCTTTTCTATCTTTTAAGGTGTCAAAATATGTACTTGTTTACCTGGGTTGGATACACGGTGTTGCAGCAGAGAGAGGTTTGCTATGTGGAATACAATCTCACGCGGGAGAAAGTGCTATTGCTTAGCTATTGTCGAGTTATATGCTTGTTGAATGTTTGAGCTAGCGGTACAGTATGGATAGAATAGTGGTGGCGTATGGATAGAATAATGGTGGGGTATGGATAGAATAGCGGTGGCGTATGGATAGAATAGTGGTGGGGTATGGATAGAATAGTAGTACCGTGTGGATAGAATAGTGGTACCGTGTGGATAGAATAGTGGTGGGGTGGCGTATGGATAGAATAGTGGTGGGGTATGGATAGAATAGTGGTGGGGTATGGATAGAATAGTGGTACCGTGTGGATAGAATAGTGGTGGGGTGGCGTATGGATAGAATAGTGGTGGGGTATGGATAGAATAGTGGTACCGTGGCGATAGAATAGTGGTACTGTGTGGATAGAATAGTGGTGGGGTGGCGTATGGGTAGAATAGTGGTGGGGTATGGATAGAATAGTGATGGGGTATGGATAGAATAGTGGTGGGGTATGGATAGAATAGTGGTACCGTGTGGATAGAATAATGGTACCGTGTGGATAGAATAGTGGTACTGTGTGGATAGAATAGTGGTGGGGTGGCGTATGGATAGAATAGTGGTGGGGTATGGATAGAATAGTGGTGGGGTGGCGTATGGATAGAATAGTGGTGGGGTATGGATAGAATAGTGGTGGGGTATGGATAGAATAGTGGTACCGTGTGGATAGAATAATGGTACCGTGTGGATAGAATAGTGGTACCGTGTGGATAGAATAGTGGTACCGTGTGGATAGAATAGTGGTACCGTGTGGATAGAATAGTGATGGCGTGTGGATAGAATAGTGATGGCGTATGGATAGAATAGTGGTGGCGTATGGATAGAATAATGGTACCGTGTGGATAGAATAGTGGTGGTGTATGGATAGAACACTGGTGCCATATGCATAGAACATTGGTTCCATATGGATAGAACAGTAGTTTTTCTTAAATGAATGCACGGATTCCATTCTACTGCTCGTCATAATCACCATCATTAATTATCGGTATTACTATTGTCATTATTACCATCTTAATCATAGTTATCAACACCATTATATGTTCATCACCACCAACACCATCAATTATTCATCACTATCATCGACTGGTTAGCTAGTCCTTATACTATTGTTCTGTGTTAACAATTCACTTCAGCTCTGCGTTTAGTCTGAACCCTAATGTTCTTGCATGTTTGAGTGCTGTAGTTGTTTCTTACATGCCTGTATTCTGTAGTTGTTTCTTGTATTTCTGTGTTTTACACGTGTTTCTCTCTTGTCTGTATGCTGTAGATGTTTCTTGTATTTCTGTGTTTTACATGTGTTTCTTGTATTTCTGTGTTTTACATGTGTTTCTTGTAGTCTGTGTGCTGTAGTTGTTTCTCTCTTGTCTGTGTGCTGTAGTTGTTTCTCTCTTGTCTGTGTGCTGTAGTTGTTTCTCTCTTGTCTGTGTGCTGTAGTTATTTCTCTCTTGTCTGTGTGCTGTAGTTATTTCTCTCTTGTCTGTGTGCTGTAGTTGTTTCTCTCTTGTCTGTGTGCTGTAGTTGTTTCTCTCTTGTCTGTGTGCTGTAGTTATTTCTCTCTTGTCTGTGTGCTGTAGTTATTTCTCTCTTGTCTGTGTGCTGTAGTTGTTTCTCTCTTGTCTGTGTGCTGTAGTTGTTTCTCTCTTGTCTGTGTGCTGTAGTTGTTTCTCTCATGTCTGTGTGCTGTAGTTGTTTCTCTCATGTCTGTGTGCTGTAGTTGTTTCTCTCATGTCTGTGTGCTGTATTTGTTTCTCTCATGTCTGTGTGCTGTAGTTGTTTCTCTCTTGTCTCCATGCTGTAGTAGTTTCTCTCATGTTGCTTTCCCCAGCCTTTGACTGTCCCCGGTCTACCTACCAGGCAGCAGGTTTGTGTATGGCTTCGTCTGGTAGCTATACCCTGACCTTATCCACATAGGAGACCCTGCCAGTAGCTGCGTTACCGTTAGTATAGCTCCTGGTGGGTTATTGCAACATGCAAAGTCCCCCCCCCCACCTTTTCTCCCCCCCCCCCCGTTCCCCCCTCCCTTTTTTCTCTCAACAATATACAGAAGAGGGGGACTGCGGGCGTTGAAGCAGAATCCACGTCATACAAATATCACTCAGCCTGTAGTTCATAGTAATGATAATTGGAATGAGAGAAGGGGAGGTAGAATCACCAGCCTGAAGAGCATTTTATTCTTCAAGAAGCAATGGCGTTGAGGAGAAATCAAATCTCAACACATTTCACGTGGGCGGTATTTCCCAACAAACAATAAAATTCAATAGAGTTTAATGATTTCGTTCCAGGGCAGTACCACGCCTACAGTGACAGGGAAAGCAGTATACCAATAACACAAGAGATGTTAGCCATTTTAACTAGACACTTCAGGGTATTGATCTCCATCAGAGGTCGCTGTAGAAGCTTCCTGAATGTTGCCTCCAGGGTGTCGTCTGATCACAAATCCTACAGCTAAGTATTAGAAAAGTACTGCTGGTGATACGATTCACGGGCTGCCAATGGCGAAACTCGATTAAGTTTTTCAGCGGGGAACAATGAGGAGGTGAAATCAAGGGAACAAAGAGGGGGAATTGAACAAGCAAGGGAATTGTTCGGGAAGAAAATGGGGAAATATTATTGCTACCGGCACCAAAAGTAACGCCACGTCAGATACTACAGTTAGGGGTGTGAAGTGTTCGGCGTTCACATCTACTAGGTTGGGCGAAATGATGTTGGTGGTTAGTTTCCTTTATCTTCATATTCCCTTCACAGACATTTGCATATCAGTGTGGGCGTTGTAAGGTGATAATTTTACAGGTGGGTAGAATCCAGAGCTCTACTCTTGTACATTTCATACGCAGAACCCGACATACACATCAAAGGGTTGTACCTAGTTTACAGACAGGCAGACAGATAGAGCTAGACAGACAGAGATAGACAGACATATAGATATAGACAGACATATAGATATAGACAGACAGACATATTAACAGACAGACAGACAGACAGACACTTTGAAACATGTGTAAGTATAATGAAACACATACACACACCACACACACACACACAGAGAGAGAGAGAGAGAGAGAGAGAGAGAGAGAGAGAGAGAGAGAGAGAGAGAGAGAGAGAGAGAGAGAGAGAGAGAGAGAGAGGAAGCTTTGTTTTCATTAGCGTACACTTTGGTTTTATTGTCAGTTGTGTATTTTTGTTTACATCTCCTGCTTTCGGATTTTAATTCTTACAGTGATTTAATTGTTATAACTCTTCTTCCCCCCCCCCCCTCCCACTGGTCAATAATATTAATAATAATAATACGAATAATAACAAGAAGAAGAAGAACAACAAGAAAGAAGAAGAAGAAGAAGAAGAAGAAGAAGAAGAAGAAGAAGAAGAAGAAGAAGAAGAAGAAGAAGAAGAAGAAGAAGAAGAAGAAAAAAAAAGAAGAAGAAGAAGAAGAAGAGAAAATGATCATTATAACGAAAATGAAGAGGAAGAGAAGGAGGAAAAGAAAACACATAAAACGTTGCTAACCAAGATGATGAATTACCATAAATCTACTGAAGCAATTACGATAAACTAAGAACTCTGTGAACAGTTTCAGCATTAGAAAGACTTTCCCCGTTGAATGAGTGTTAACAAGCTGACACATGAATACATAAGATTCTGCTGATCATAAATGTGTTGATTCTGTATATACATACAGCCTCGTATTAATACTTGGACATACAGCCGACGAAAGGCTGACTTACTACAGGCCTTTGTGTTGATGAAAGATTAATTCCTTTCCTCCAACTCAGTTTATTGAAGACTTAACTCTTGATAAATCTTCCACAAACATTGTGGCGCTGGGGGATTTCATACAATGTCATCTAGACTTTGGCAGGTTAATCCAAAGTAAAGTGGTGCTGTATTTTCTGGCCAAACAAAGGGTCTAACAGATTACAGGGCCTCAATCGATGAGTCTGAGTCGTCAAATGGCTTTGGGGAAACTAAGAGTTTTTTTTTTTTTTTTTGAGAGAATAATGGAAGAGGGAAGGGCGGAATATTGTATGAAGAAATCAAGGAAAAGACAAAGATTCGTTTGAGTGTCAGGAAATTATCTGACAATTGAGACACAACAGCAGACAGACAGTCATTACTGCAGTAATTTTAGGACATAGAAAAATAGATGATATTGGGATGACACACAAATTGGACGATGGGGCAAACATTGAAAGAAGCCAGCTAGCCAGACAGACCGACCCGACCGACTGACCCCCAAGGGGGAAGACAAGAACTGTAACACAATGCAAAAACAATATGTTGCGCGATTTATTGCCTGTCATATTTGGCTGCATCTCATCAGTTGCACATTGCAGTGTTATTTATTATATAAAGTGAATAAATTAATAATAATTTAACTGAAACAATTAAAACACGTGGTCATATGTATTTTTTCGAATGTGGGGCGTCGATTTTAAACACGGTAACCTTCCTTCTGTGTGCCGGTCTCCCTAGCCTAGGCGTTAGCGATTTTCTCCGTAATCCCGTTTACCCTCTGAGTAACGTGACTTGCGCGAGAATCGGTGGCGGTTCTAGCCTCGTCGGTAACTTACGGGGTATGTGAGCAGGGCGCTCAGAAAGCAATGGCAAACTACTGAGCGTAATCTTGCCAAGAAATCAACAATCAGCTCAAAGATGCTGATGTTGACAGCGATGTCACGTAAAGGATATGCAAAAAAAAAAAAAACCTTCTGTGTATGTCGTAAAAGGTGATTAAAGAGATTCGGCGTGAGACTGACCACTTCATACCGTAGACATACTGAAATGGGCTACATATGGCTCGGCTTCCGTGTTTGTGGGGCCTATATACATATATAGCCCATTAGGCGTTTGAAAGACAGAAGAAGAAAGAAGTAACACATTCGACATACATTCTCCGGATGCTATCACTTTAGCCGTCAACCAGCTCCCCCCTCCCCCTTCTTTCCTCCCTCCCTAGATGTGCTTCAAATCCAGGAATTTCGTATTCATTATCATTTAGGCGCCTGTCAGCTAATTCTCACTTCCTCATTATTTTCCTATATCCGCAGAAAGAAAAAACAAAACAAAAAACAAACAACGGCATTCTCTCACGTATCCCAATGTAAAAAAAACAAACTTCCTTGAAATTATCTGTGCTTTCATTCAGCATATATTCCTGTACATATTCAACACCACACATTATTTACAAACATCGTACATTCATTTACATAGACAACACAAATTATGAATATACAACATACATTCATGTACATAGGCAACACACATTATGAATATACATCATACATTCTTGTACACAGACAACACACATTATGAATATACAACATACATTCTTGTACATAGACAACACACATTATGAATATACATCATACATTCTTGTACACAGACAACACAAATTATGAATATACAACATACATTCATGTACACAGACAACACACATTATGAATATACATCATACATTCTTGTACACAGACAACACACATTATGAATATACAACATACATTCTTGTACATAGACAACACACATTATAAATATACAACATACATTCATGTATATACATCAGACATTCTTGTACATAGACAACACAAATTATGAATATACAACATACATTCATGTATATACATCAGACATTCTTTACATGTTCAATGGCATACATTATGTATATGCAACATACATTCTTGTACGTGTTCAACAAAACATATATTTTTTTAAGATTCGGCACAACCCACTAAACTGAGCACGAAACTCAAGTCTATTGCTTCCAATCTGACGTGGACAAGTGGACAAGACCCAAGGTTAGTACCGGAATACGATCAGCAATGCCAGTAGTGGGTTGTGCTCAATCTTCAAACCTCAAATCCCGAAGCAACCAAATAAATCAACATATATTATTGTATTGTACTCAGACAGCAATAAACACATACTGCAGCTAACAACTCACCATGGTTACTCCATTCACAGAACAAAAGTTAGTTGCGTGTCCTTTACATGACCTCGCAATCAATCCCAACAGTTCTACCTGTTTGTTATTTACCGGGCAATATTTACGTTCAGTAGTTTGCCAGTGCTTTCTGGGCGACCGACGCCTGATACCATCGAAATCGACCAAGTCATCCGCAGCTGGTGTCGAACCCTGGACCCAGTATGATAGGGAAGTGAGAAACGCGTTGACCGCCTCTAAGCCACAGAGAAGGCGTTGACGGCGGACTTACCACAACTTCATTGGCTGAAGCCAGTCTTATGCAAACAGAAAGACATGATAGTCAGTTTAAAATTACCGTGGTAGACAACTGAAATTTGTGAATATGTGTATATTTCAGCTTGAAAAATGTATCTAATTACTTTTGTTTATGTTGTGTGATTTCTGCAGAATGTATATGACGAGATGCAGCGAAATAGGCCAGGCAATAAATCGTGCAATCTATTTATAGTGTCTTCGTAATTCAAATTACATCTGACCCAGACGGTACAGTTTACAAACCCTCTTTTATTCAAATTATTATTTTATTTCCCATAGCCTTGAGATCCACACATTTAATACTTTTCTATACAACTTCCTGGGCAAAGAAACCATATTCAGTAGCAGTTGCCAAGAAAAGAAAGTATTCATCTTAGGTAACAACTACATGGAACATAACGAGTTCAGAAAGCGATCCCATACAACCTGGCCATCTAAATTACATATATTTCAAGCCTGCCAGGAAATCGGTCTGCCTATATGACGCTACTATCTGGCGTTTATAATGGAAGAAGAGGCTGATTGAAGTGACAAAATGAAGTTTACTATTACCTAATTAGCATATATATAAGGGATATTTTATTACGACGTACCAATGGACGCATTTAAACGTTGTGTCATGATTAGATATATTGTTAGCGGCGCGGTTCCCATACTCCGCCCTAAAAATCTATGCCTTCATTTCCCGTGAGAAACGGGCAATTTTGCTTCGCAGCTTGCTCAAATCCCTTATTCAATTTCTGCTATCGTCAAGATCAATATTACTTAAGTCTTCTCCCACAAAGACAGATCAGCAGACACGAGATATAAATGTACACTTGCTTTCATACACCGAGTTTCTCACCGTAAGAGAGAAGCATTCATAAAACGCGTTAACTTATAAAGAAAACATGTATTATAGTTACTTTTTCTTTCAGAAGGTTGTGTATAGTTTACCGCTGTCACAGTTTACGTGACATGTTGACATAAATAATTAATATGTAACCGTGTGTAAGATGGAGAACATTCTAGATGGGAGCTGTGGGAGTGTAGTGGCTGTGCGGTCTCCTGCCGGCTCCGGTGTTCATGTGTTTGAATCCGCATCAAGGCGAATTTTTAAAACTGAACTTGGTTCCCAGATCTACCCGGCCTATAACGGGTACCAGGAAATGTCTTGGGAAGGCGGGGCGGCCGGCGTGATACTGCCCACATCACCTAACGAGAGCCGATGAACTATGACCATATGCGACCAGCACCATATGTCGACAGCGTCCATAGGGCAGTTTTACATGCTTAAAAAAAGTCGCTTAAAAGTCGACAGGGTCGACTTCATTGCACCGGGTTTTGTCCCATATGGCGCGGTCTTTTTCCGCAGCACGGAAAGCTTCGCACAAAGCACGAACTCCGTAGCTCTAGCGACGACCCACGGAAGTCACCGAAAAATTTAACTCTTAAACCGAAGGACGCAGCCCGGAATCGAACCCACAACTTTCGGAGTCCGAGTCAAACGGCTTGAACACTTCGCCACGGAGACTCCCGACTTTTACATGCGCACACATGCATGTGTGTGTGTGTGTGTGTGTGTATATATGTGTGTGAGTGAGTGAGTTTGTGAGTGAGTGAGTGACAGAGTGAGTGAGAGAGAGAGAGCGAGAGAGAGTGAGAGAGACAGTGAGAGAGTGAGAGTGAGAGAATGAGTGAGTGAGTGAGTGTGAGAGAGAGAGAGAGAGAGACAGTGACAGAGAGAGAATGAGAGAGAGAGAGAGAGAGAGAGAGAGAGAGAGAGAGAGACCGCATTTTGTTGCTTTTCGGCACACTTTGCGTGTTAGGATCATAGATTGTATCGTCACATTGCTGTGTCCTGTTTGGTCAAAGGTTTCACATACACGGAGTCTGCACGCAGAAGTGTCACGTCAAACCTGGCGGTAGGAGGGTATTTTTTTTTTTTTTTGGTGGACTCCTTGATTCAGTTCACCAGTTCAATATTTTCGCAGACCCCTGAGGATCATCACAGGAGCTACGGAGTTGGTATCTTAAGTAGCGCCACCGGTAGTCCGCTCAGTGAAAAGGAGAGGGGACATAAACGAACCATATTTGGTAAAACTCGGTGTAATTAAATCGCGCCTCACCTTTAACTTTATTGCTTCCTTGTGACAGCTTGTCCACCAGGTCTCAATTTTCCTGGCGCTGGAGGCTGACCTCTAGCTTCCTGGGTGTACTTAAGACAGGTCAGTGAAGACTGGACGATTTTATTACAGATAAATGCCAACTTAAGCAGAAATGACTGGCAGCACGCGTTGCAGAGGGCTGTGGACAGACATGGTCAGCGACGCAACGCGGCACGACTGTAAGAAGAAGTAGACGAATACTTCTCAACATACAGACACTGTTACCTCCGTTACAAACTCTTTCTAATTAATTTCCGAAATGTGGCAGATTTGGTCATCATCAGCATGTGCCATGCCGATAAGCATGGGAGGTCATATTTCGCCATCTTCACACGATCACCAGAGTCGTGGATCATCTCCGTGTTCTTGTCTCGACCACGCCATGTGGCCAAGCCATCCAGACTTTATTATTTACTTATTTATTTGGTCACAAGGTTATTAATCTGAGGCTGGGATGTCCCCTAATTATAACTTCTCTTCGGAGGTTGAACAGGGTTGGGGTAATTGAAAAATGAGAAAACTTTCCCATATCTCATTGTGATATTACCTCAGAAGTCGGAGTGGGTTCGCATGATGGCGGAAGACACCGGTAATAGGGAAAGGTAATTCACAAGCAAACATCAGCTCATTGCACACATCGGTAATAGCAACTACTAGTAGGGGTAGCAAGTTTGTGGACTACGTTCGACTTCAAAGAAAGAGAGCGGGAACAAAAAATAAAATATGCTAGGTCAAGAGCAAAATGCTGAATCTCTAAAAACCCGATCGTTGAAAAACAGGCACAGATCAATTATAGCTTTTAGGATTCTAGGTAAGGGAGGGTAAAAAACAGGAAGTCTCTTTTTAGCAGGGGCCTATGTTCCCTAAACTACCGTATCTGTTGCTTGGGGATACACTATACCTACTTATTACGTCTAGATGTTCATTATCCAGTTCTGAAAATAACCTTGTCTGGCATATCTCTATTATCCAGTTATGGAAACTGGACGATCCTTGTCTCTGCCGTGACATTTTAACAGGCGGGCATCTGGGTAAAGGATTTCCGCTGTGATAACTCGCACTTTGTTGCAAAAGGCAAAGGTTGCTGCTCCATGGCAAATATTGCCGTGCAGAGAAAGGCCTGTGGGGTGGGAAGGGGTGGAATCTTAGGCCTTCACATATTCCAGGCAACAATATAATGAGCTGTGGTAACCAGTTTTCTTCTTCGTCGTTATTTTCTCCTCAGACCATTCTGAAAATTATCCGGCGTCAATTGTACAGGAGAGAGGAGTCCTAAAAATCAGTATATTAACTGGAGATCAGCGTGGCTGAGATGTTTAACACGCTTACATTATCTCTCCTGAAGGTGGTATAGTGGTACGTTTATACGCCGGTAAGTTAACGTAATTGATGACTTCTCGTTCTACACGCCGGTAAGTTAACTCAAATGATGACTTCTCGTTCTACACGCCGGTAAGTTAACTTAAATGATGACTTCTCGTTCTACACGCCAGTAAGTTAACTTACATAATGATTTCTCGTTCTACACGCCGGTAAGTTAACTTAAATGATGACTTCTCGTCCTACATGCCGGTAAGTTAACTTACATAATGATTTCTCGTTCTACACGCCGGTAAGTTAACTTAAATGATGACTTCTCGTTCTACACGCCGGTAAGTTAACTTAAATGATGACTTTTCGTTCAGAATTCAACGGCAAGCTGCTGAACGTAAAATTGCCTGGTAAATCACAAATAGCTAATGGAGGAATGAATATAATTGCAACATCTTGTTAAGGACATGCAATTTAATTTATTTATGATTATAAATGAATGTATATATCTTTATAAACGTGGACAAATCCGGAAAATGCGTCCTCCGTGGAGCCGTACAGATTAGTGAACATTCCCTCGCTTCATTTGAGGATTGAACCCGGGTAGCTGCTGTGGCAAACAGGTGGCATCACATGATGTCGTTTCGTTATCACTGAGAAATACATTCACAGGTACCGATCGGCTCCAAAACTAGAGAAAAGAATTAGAGAACTGAGGAGGCAACGGACAATATAACCATTGCAAGTTGCCTATGTCTGGATCTGAATCTTCAAATGATGACAGCGCGCAACTGGAGGAATAACTGTAAACCGACGAGAGGACAAATAGACACCATTGGACACATAATGTGTTGTTTTGAGCACAAAGCGGTCATAAATAAAGACTTAATAGAAATGACCAACGAACTAGCATAGTTGAACGCTGTACACTTAAAGGAATATTACGGAGGAGATCAGAGCACCCACGGACAGGCCTGGTGGACAAGTGATAATAGGCAGTAAACTGAACAAATCCCAATATGAGGCTGTCTTAATACTGAAAGACAGGCAGACAGACAGACAGAATAAAAGAAAGAAAGAAAGAAAGAAAGAAAGAAAGAAAGAAAGAAAGAAAGAAAGAAAGAAAGAAAGAACATATTTGTGTAACATACAATTTAATGTGCAATGGACCTCGATTTTGAATTAACAAGAATAATAATGAAAAGAAATGGGTCCGAACGAAGGAACGGAAGCAGAGGCAATACGGAGCAGAGGATAAGACATGGCGAAGAGGGATGCGGGCGACAGAAATGGCTGACAGAATTATATTCAAGAGTTATGTTGAACAACGATCTCTTGGCTTCATGAAGTTTTCATACATGGAGGCTGAATGTGAAGAGACTGACACACCCTCATGTCGTCCTGGTGTTACCCCCGACAGGTGTAGTATCTCCTAGATAAAATGTATCGGATACATACACACACGGATAAAGATGGAACATGACAGAGAGAGAAGGGTAAGGAGGTGAGAGAAAAAACAGGGGGTGGGAGATGAGGAGAGAGAGAGAGAGAGAGAGAGAGAGAGAGAGAGAGAGAGAGAGAGAGAGAGAGAGCGAGAGCGAGAGAGATGCATATTGCGATACCCGTGGGAAGCGATATTTACAAACTATTTTAAAAGATATTTATATTCTACATTTTGACCTGTTCTATCCAAATCAATTGGAAGAAGCCTAGTCAATCTATCTGGCAGTTCTGAAAGGTGTAAATCTCCGTAATGCTTGTCTTCAAATCGAGAGGGTGTAGGTCAAAATACTTTTCTCTGTTCTGCATATGTTGGATATTCCTGCAAGAAATATTTAGCTGTCATTTTACCAGTTCCACAGATACATTCATCATTATCTCTATTTTTATTTTAAAGTTGCATATTCCTTACAGGACGTTGCAATCAACACCAGCATTTTTCAGCTGTTGTTTATGTTCTTGGCAAGATTACGTTCAGTAGTTTGCCATTGCTTTCTGAGCGACCGGCTCACATTCCCCTTTAAGTAATCAACGCGACGTGATCCGCTGCCGAATCTCGCGCAGCTGTGTTCCTCACGTGGATTTACGGTATTATGGATAAAGTCGTTAAACTCTGCGCCAGGGAGACCGGCCATTATCTCTTATGTTTAGTTTATTAAACAGGTGGCACTTCCGTCCGTTGTGTCCTGCGCGGAGTCAGATTATTATTTATGCATCATCTTTCAACCTCTTGGATTTCTGGCATAACTCATCCTAAACCAGGAAATCTTAGCCTAAATGGCTAGGCGGTTATCTCATCATAAAACCCGTAACCTAGTATAGACACCTTTAGCCCAAACCGTAACCTAGTACGATTTTTTTTGCATATCCCTTACAGGACGTTGCAGTCAACATCAGCATTTTTTCAGCTGCTGTTGATGTACTAGGCAAGATTACGCTCAGTAGTTTGCCACCGCTTTCTGAGCAACTGGCTCACATTCCCCTAAGTTACCAACGCGGCGAGAACCGCTACCGATTCTCGCGCACGTTATGTTACTCACGAGAATATACGGGATTAAAGAGAAAAACGTTAGCCCCTAGGCCAGGGAGACGGGATGATTAGCCGATCATACAAACTGTAGCCTAGTATAGACACCGTTAGCCGATCATAAAAACCGTAACCTACTATAAACACCATTAGTTTAGTCGATGCTAAACTAAACTAATGGTGTTTACACTAGGTTACAGTTTATACTAGGTTATTATTATAATATATATATATATATATATATATATATATATATATATATATATATATATATATATATATATATATATAACCTAGTATAAACACCATTAGATGATCATAAACACTGTTACCTAGTATAGACAACGTTAGTTGGTCATAAACACAGTATGTAACCTACGGGGGTAAGTTAATAAGTAAGCCACAAATGGCTGTAGAAAAATAACTAACTGTGATAACTTGAAACCTGTTTATTTGTATACATACATTGTCTCTTTATTTCTCAACATAATTTACACCAACATTTATGAACTTATCCCATAGTTGTATCAGTTTCCCCAAACCGGCTGCATAGAACTGCGTGCTCTGTTTTCTGAACCACGTTTTCACTTCACACTCAACTTCGGCGTCATTCGCAAAATGTCTCCCGCCAAGATGCGTTTTCAGTGGACTTAGCCCCTAGCGATTTCCAATAAAACGGTGCATAGTTGGGTAGAAAAAGTTACGAGGGCGAGTCAATAAGTAAGTCTCACAGTTCTGAGAGATGGCAGGTAAATGAGAACAGGGCACGCAGTTCTATGCATTCAGTGTGGGAGAACTGACAAAACTATGGGATAAGTGCATCAATGTTGGTGGAAATTATATTGAGAAATAAAGGGATAATGTATGATGCAAATTAAGTCATTTCAAGTTGTTATCATATTTAGTTATTTTTCTACAACCATTTGTGACTTACTTAATAAGTTACCCTCGTATAATAGACACCGTTAGCTGGTCATAAACACTGTGACCTGGTATAAACGATGTGCTTATCGTTTCCCACAGGAACATGGGTATACATATCCAGAAACAAGCATGCATGTGTAGAACAAGTGGCTGCTGAAGGACAAGGTAAAACAACCCAAAAGGTAGTGTAGTAACATGTTTGTTATTGATCCTGCTCACTTGAACAAGGTGCCAATCGAATAATTGTGTTGTGCCTGTATTTGTTTTCATTGCACAGCGGAAGTACCGACTGCGTGATGAACTTTCATGTCAATGGGACCACAACTGCAACTGAATTTTCTTTCTGAGTCAAATCGACATTCTGCCCCACAGGGGGTAAAATCTACAGGCGTATCCAGAATAGGCTGGTATCCACCCGATGTTGTGGACGTTAACGAATCCAATACGGTAAATTGACAACAAATTGAACAATCTGGATGTTTTGAGGGAAGCTAAATCGCAAAGACAACTTATCACAAAACATCAGGAAAAAAAAACAATCAGCACTTTTGTGTGTGGCCACAACAGAAGACCACACAGAAGACAAAAACTGGAACATGCTGTGACAAGAGAAAAGACTTGTGGAAAGGAAGATAGAGGAAGGCAGCGTTAGACAATTCTTGACAGTCTTTGTGTTATGGCACGGAAGGGAGTTAACACACGAATTGATTCATGCTGTCGGAGATCGCAATTTGTGGAAGGGCATGAACGCCCACACCAGCCGGCTAGGCACCGGATGGTGATGACGGTAAACTGAGAAGACGCGTGTTTGTATGCCAAATATACATACAATACACCATCTGTAGTAATAGTAATAGTAAAGTAAAGTAAAGTAAAGTAAAGTAAAGTACTCTTTAACACATCTTATCTACACTGGGTGATAGACATATATTTCTATAGATCAAGCGACACTCGGTGGGTGATCTGGTCATGTTCACGCCGATCGCTTTTATACCCCTAGAAATGTCCTAGTACTAATTTTAGGCTGGGTGGAACTACATACAGCCTTGCTATACTAAACATGCATGTAGACAGGTTAGACTAATCATAATCAGTATGTAAATAGGTTACAATAAACATGAATGTAAAAATACAATACTAAGTTAGCTGCTTTTCCTTCAGAGGACGTCGCAATCGAACCCCACATTTTTTAGTTGTTTATATTTTTTTCTTTTACGCTCGATCGTTTTGAACTCAAGCGTAGTCCATACACACTATTTATAGTAGTGATGGAATGAATTTTGCGCGTGGATTAACCTTCCCCATTAACACTGTCCCTCGCCATCAGGCGAACCCACTCCGACTTTAGAGGTGCTTGTAATTTACTTCCTCGAGTCAAGGACAACAGGTCAACATTTTAGTCCAACTGTCCGGTGTAGGGGTTGAACTGCTAACCTCGGCATCAGCACACCGGATGTTTAAGAACACGCGTTCTTACCCATTCGACCATGCTGACCTGTGTTTGTGATTTACTAGGCAAATTTACGTTCAGTGGTTTGTCTTTGCTTTTTGAACGACCGACGCTCATACCGCGGTTAAAAATCAACACAGGCGGTCTGCTTTCAAATCGCCTGTAGCTGATATGGAATGCCGTGTGCGGGCTTGCGAATCGCGTTCGTTACTCCTTTGCCACAGACTAAACGTACCTGTAAAGTGGGTAAACCCATCTATCCATCCATCCATTCATCCACCACCTTACAGTTCACACGACTAACACTACACAAAGAAGAGGTGTCTTGCCAGGTACTGCAAACATCCTTCATGGCGCGACAAAGGAGCTACAGAACAAAGACAATACCTTCTTTCACCCGGCATTAGCTATAACAGAGTATTAACAGATTATGTCTCAAACACAAAAAGTAGCTTTGGACAACACCCCCCCCCCCCCCCCCCCCCCCCCCCCAAAAAAAAAAAACGATAGGTTTAGACCAAACAAAAATTAAAGACGGAAAATGAGAAGTAGAGGTCACATTTATGACTTAAAAGTTGTTGATGTGGTAGCTAGCACGTTGTATTATAACGCAATCACAACATTTCGAAGATATAAACCCACGGCAGACATGGGAAGTCACTTAAAACTATTAATCACCCCATGGCACTCAGTTGTGCCGTGTAGCTCTCGACGTAAACAACAACAATAAACAACACAAACAAGCCACAACCACCACCCTTTATGGCGTAAATAAGAAACGATAGAACAAAGACAATACAAAAGACTTGTAACTCTCGACATGAACAACAACAATAATAACAACTTCAACAACATCAACAGTAACAAGCAAACACAACAATTTTAACAACATCAACAACAACACAAACCATTAAGTCTACACAAACATACTGTATGGAGCAACAAATGTTGTGTTGTTTGTCCATCAAGAATGATGATGACCATTCATTTCATCCAGTGGGGTTGAAAGTATGGAGCCGTGAGTTCTAAGATGGCTGATAAGGTCTATTTTGGCTCAAAATGTTCTTTGATAATGTGGGCAAAGAATGCTTGACGTTCCAGGAGGAAGATCCCCTGCGGTGGTTTCTCTGTCCAGCCTCTTTTTCACAGTTCTTGCAGTCCTGGTTGCTTCACAAGTGACTGCACCCTTATGTAATGATGTACGCCACGAATTTCGGTCTTTAGCAGTAGTCTCCCAGGTGTCAAGATGAATTCCAAAAACTTTCAGTGAGATTTTCAGTGTCTTTAAAGCGTTTCCTCTGGCCGCCTTGGGAGCGTTTACCACAACGCAGCTCGGAGCAACAAATAAACCATAGAACAAAGACAATATCTTTTACCTGGCATTTGCTCTAAAAGAAGAATACGCCCTGCAGCTCTCGACATAATCAAAACCAACAACAACAACCCTCTATATTATATCATATGTTATAAACATTGGGTGAAAGAAGACATTTATACATGTACATAAGTGGTAACATACGCATTTCTTCCTTTCCATAATTTCTCTCAACAACAGCCATCAACAAACACGCCAGCACGCCCATCAAAGATGACAGGCTTAAGGAAAGTGGCTTTATCTGGGCATATTATAGCCTGTTGAATCCCCCGAACCAGCTTTGATGCTGGATCAATGATTCTAGCTGTAATGTGCTGCACAACGCTGCCAGAAATGAGTTAAAGGGATAGAGGAAGAAGCTCTGATTATGGGATCTGCTAACAGGGATATGTCACCAGAGTCGCGACTAACTTGGGATAACAAGGATGACACTTTTGACACAGAGAGAGAAGTTATGTGCAAGGGTTTGATAAAAGCCTTGCCAGGGTTTGATAAAACCCTTGCCAGGGTTTACAGATTGGTTGATCACGTGTAGAAATATGACAGCTGTACATTAACAGTGTGTGGGTTATTGAATTCCTTTACAAACTACTTTCTCATAACTGACAGTGAGTTCTGGTGCTAATGAAAGCCTACAAATGACGTATTTAACTTCTGTCCTTTCTACATGGTCTACAGAATTGCAAAAGATTTCAGCGCCTGCGAAACAATGTTGTCTTAAAGAGGAGGATGAGAAGGAGGAGACGAAGAAGAAGAAGGAGAAGAAGAAGAAGAAGTGTAGTAGTAGACGAGGAAGAGAAGAAAAAGACGAAGAAGAAAAGGAAGGTGTAGTAGTAGTAAGAGAAGGAAAAAGAAAACAACGAAGTAGTAGTAGTAGTAGTAGTAGTAGTAGTAGTAGTAGTAGTAGTAGTAGTAGTAGTCGTCGACAAAGATGATGATGATGATGATGATGATGATGATGATGATGATGATGATGATGATGATGATGAATAACAACAAGACAAATTAAGAAGGTGGAAAAAGAACTGAATAAACACAAACTGCATAGACAGATAGGGAATTAAATCACGTGGATCTGCGACAAGGATGTCTCTCCGGATGTAATCTACCACCAGCACTCACATTACGAACACTCACGAGTTTGTCTAGTATTACCTTTCAGATGCTGAGATAAGTAACATGTTGTGGTATCGTTTTGTCTTACTTGCCGTTGATAAGGACTTGGATCAATCCGTAACGTTTGCCGGTGTGTGTGTGTGTGTGTGTGTGTGTGTGCATGCGTGCGCGTGCGTGTGTGCGTGTGATTTGTCAGCACTCAAATCAATTGCTTCAGATAAAGGGAGAGCCAAAAGATAGATGGCCTACAAGGGTTAAGGATCACAGAAGCATGGTCTCGTATATCAACAATTAGGCATTTACAAGTAAAGATAAATTAATGGATCCTTTTACACGACGTGACTAAGTTTAGGTATATGATGCTTGCTACGTAGGAACAGGCCAATCAACATTCGATGGGTGTTATGGTCAATATCTCGCCAGGCGCCTTTACTTCCGAGGACATTTCCTGGTAGTTATTTTGGTCTGGACTGATTCTACTATCCAGGAGTCCAGGTCAATGTAAACATAAATCTGGACTCGATGGGGATTCGATCACACGACCACCAGGCGGTAGGCAAATGTGATAGCCACTGCCTTACCACGAGTCTCCAAGGACGTGCTTAGCATGGGGAAGAGAATTCTCCCGCCTAGAGTAGTTATTAATGGCGGACATTATAATATTATTGGGTGGAGACAGCCAGACATGCGAGTGAATGGATTGATGGCAGGCGGGCAGGCGGACAGATGAACAGACATATTCACTTACACACACATACAGACATACTAATGGATTCGTTGACATAAGGGCAGACAGATGAATGATGGATTTATTTATAGTCCAACAGAAAGACAGACAGACAGACATCCAGTTAAGGAGCCATACAGTTAAGGAGGAAGATTAACAGATTGAAAGGCAGACAGCTTACAGGAAAACGGGAAGTTTAGTAATCTGCCAAACAAATTGTCTGGAAGAAAGACAGCAATCGGAAAGATAGAAATAGAAACAATATAACATGGCTGACAAAAATACTCATGTTTTAAGATTAATCAAATCGCTGTTGTTGTTGTAAATTCAGCAATTTATCTTTCAAAATACATGTTATTATAATGTATAACACATACACATCTAAAATAGTTAAAAATGAAGATTGCACATGGAACGATTTGTAGACTCTGATAGGGGAAATTATTAGCGGGCCAGAAATAGACCCCCGTCAGAAGAAACGCTACAGTTAAATCAAATTGGTCGGGAGGATGTTTAAACACATTAACACCCTGAACCAACCACACCTTTCCACACATTCACATTGCCAACACCTAGGTCGGCGAGGCAGTTCGTTGAAGTTGCAGAGGCAGAGTGAATTATTGGGTAACAGGGCAAACATGTAATGTCAACAGACAGCGACATGGGCGATTACCTGGCCATTTTAACCTTGAACAAGAGTCTATAGGATTGCCAGTTGATAATTATACGGAATAATGGCCGCTGATTGTGTGAGTGAGGGGAGGAGTGCATATTACCAGGCGACACTGGCTAAACTGTTGCTCTTCACGTCAGTTAGCGTCTTCTTGTTGGGCTGTCTCGCCTAGAGCGGATATCAGAGGTCATGACTGTCCAATCTTCTGCGTCATCTATTTCACCATAACTGTCCCATCTTCTCTGTCATCTATTTAACCATAACTGTCCCATCTTCTCTGTCATCTATTTCACCATAACTGTCCAATCTTCTTTGTCATCTATTTCACTATAACTGTCCCATCTTCTCTGTCATCTATTTCACCATAACTGTCCAATCTTCTCTGTCATCTATTTCACCATAACTGTCCAATCTTCTCTGTCATCTATTTCACTATAACTGTTCAATCTTCTATGTCATCTATTTCACCATAACTGTTCAATCTTCTCTGTTATCTATTTCATCATAACTGTCCAATCTTCTCTATCATCTATTTCACCATAACTGTCCAATCTTCTTTGTCATCTATTTCACTATAACTGTCCCATCTTCTCTGTCATCTATTTCACCATAACTGTCCAATCTTCTCTGTCATCTATTTCACCATAACTGTCCAATCTTCTCTGTCATCTATTTCACCATAACTGTTCAATCTTCTCTGTCATCTATTTCACCATAACTGTTCAATCTTCTCTGTCACCTATTTCACCATAACTGTCCTATCTTCTCTATCATCTATTTCAGCATAAGTGTTCAATCTTCTCTGTCATCTATTTCACCATAACTGTTCAATCTTCTCTGTCATCTATTTCACCATAACTGTTCAATCTTCTCTGTCATCTATTTCACCACAACTGTCCAATCTTCTCTGTCATCTATTTCACCACAACTGTCCAATCTTCTCTGTCATCTATTTCTCCATAACTGTCCAATCTTCTCTGTCATCTATTTTACCATAACTGTTCAATCTTCTCTGTCATCTATTTCACCATAACTGTTCAATCTTCTCTGTCATCTATTTCACCATAACTGTTCAATCTTCTCTGTCATCTATTTCACCATAACTGTCCAATCTTCTCTGTCATCTATTTCACTATAACTGTCCAATCTTCTTTGTAATCTATTTCACTATAACTGTCCAATCTTCTCTGTCATCTATTTCACCATAACTGTCCCATCTTCTCTGTCATCTATTTCACCATAACTTTCCAATCTTCTCTGTCATCTATTTCACCATAACTGTCCAATCTTCTCTGACATCTATTTCACTATAACTGTTCAATCTTCTCTGTCATCTATTTCACTATAACTGTCCAATCTTCTCTGTCATCTATTTCACCATAACTGTCCAATCTTCTCTGTCATCTATTTCACTATAACTGTTCAATCTTCTCTGTCATCTATTTCACTATAACTGTCCAATCTTCTCTGGCATCTATTTCACCATAACTGTCCAATCTTCTCTGTCATCTATTTCACCATAACTGTCCAATGGATTCTATTTACTGGTTCTCTCTATTGGGTCTATTTACTGGTTCTGGTTACTGGTTCTCCATTGAGACTGACGAATAACTGAAAGTAGCATCTAAAATGCCCAATGGACAATAACCATTTCTTGGTCGCATGAGAACAGAATGCACCGAGAACGTCGCGACAACCTAGAAGATAGAAGGTATTAGAGGCAAAGGACGACAGAGGGAGAAAGAACGCTGGATAGGTTGACACAGCTGTACGAACGACTATCTGCGGTTGAATTTTTGTGAATAGAAACAAGTGGTTGTGGAGGAACATGTTCACCTGTCCCGCCAAAAGCACATAATATTGAAATGGGCAAAGTGCATTTCTAAGCTAATCCAAGTTTTTGCTTGGCTATTCGATGATTATTCGCTAATTCAGTATGATCAAAACTAGCCTGTCACATAAAGAAGGGGTACGTCATTTTATTGATTTAACAACATGGTCAGGAGAAAGCGGGAACCGGGGTGCATCGTGACAGCGGGGAGAGATGGGGAAGGGGAAGATAGAGAGAGAGACAGAGAGAGAGAGACAGAGAGAGAGAGACAGAGAGAGAGAGATACAGACAGACAGAGACAGAGAAACAGAGAGAGACACAGAGAGAGAGACACACAGAGACAGAGAGAGATGAGAGAGAGAGAGAAGAGAGAGAGAACGGGGAGATCAAGAGAAAAAGTGCTAGGCAGATTGGCAAGATAGCATGGAGGGACATCTGTGTGTGAAATGATTGACAGTAGACGAGACAGTGGGAGGTCATGCGGCATAGAGTAGAATAGTAATCAGAAACATAATCCGTGTGTGGTACTAATAATAACACAATGTTGGTATCCTATCAAATCTGTTGAAGAACAGCTGTCTGGGAATGTGGGGGGTTAAAGTAACAAAGACATATGCTTTTAAAGTATCAAGGACACAGATGTGTAAAGTAACAGCTAGGACACACACATTTAAAGTGCAACCACAATACAAGCATGTAAAGTAACAGGTAGGAAACATACATTTAAAGTAACAGGTAGGAAACATACATTTAAAGTAACAGGTAGGGAACATACATTTAAAGTAACAGGTAGGAAACATACATTTAAAGTAACAGGTAGGAAACATACATTTAAAGTAACAGGTAGGAAACATACATTTAAAGTAACAATTAGGCCACAAACATTTAAAGTAACAACTAGGACATGTAACAGCTGTCTGGAACTGTAGAAGCTAAAGTAACAAGGACACAGACACGTGAAGTAACAATGTGGACACAAAACTGTAAAGTAACAGCTAGGATAACAAATGCAAAATAACTAGGACACATACATGTACAGTAACAGAGGGTGTGGAAAGTAACAGCTGTCTAAGAGTAAGAGTTAAAGTGAGTTAAAGTAACAAGGACACACATGTAAAGTAACAAGAACACACACATACAAAATAACAACTAGCACATAGCTTAGGAAAGTAATCACTGGCTGGGACTATAGGAGATAAATTAACAATAACACACACATATTTAAGTAACAACTAGCACATTTGCATAGCATCGGCAAGCAATAGGACTTATTACTTGCGAGTAGAAGGAATGCACAAAAATTAAGTCGCTGGTCATGAAAGGAGTAACGGATCAACGCGAGCTGAGTTGTCGGGTACAAAATGAATTCACATACAAAAGTGGGCTCTGCTCTTTTATGTAAATTACACGGCGGCAGTGATCTTTGATGTCAGCCACCAGGTGGAGGTGTGAGGGAGCCCTCAAACAAAACCTCAGTCAAGCTAGAAGCTGAACAAGACACTAATATTATAAAAACATCAATCACACGAAAAGGGCCCGGCGGTGTCCTATACCAGGTCTCTGACGACTGACACCATCCCTACAGACCAAGATCAAAGTTGAGGAAGAGGTCCAGGCAGATCCCAGACACGCGAGATGATGCGTGGCTCGACCAAGGCACGTGGCAACAAGGTCCAAATTAGAACAGCTGTCACTATACTAACTACTGAACTTAAATTTGCCTAGACAGGCAGAGAATGAGAGAGAGAGAGAGAGAGAGAGAGAGAGAGAGAGAGAGAGAGAGAGAGAGAGAGAGAGAGAGAGACAGGCAGATAGACAGAGACAGAGAGAAAGAGATTTAGAGAGAGACAAAGAAAGAGAACGAGAGAGATAGGGACAAACAGAGATAGAGACAGAAAGAGAGAGCTAAACGTCTGATTCGGGCTCCGAAGGGTGTGGGTTCGATTCCGGCCGCATCCTTCGGTTCATGAGTGGACTCCCGGGGGTCGTCGCTGCAGCTACGAAGTTCGTACTTTGTGCGAGGCGTTCCGCGATGCGGAAAGAGACTGAGCTATATGGGATAAACCCGGTGCAATGAAGTCGACCCTGTCGACTTTTAAGCGACTTTTTAAAGAGAGAGAGAGAGACAGGCAGATATACATAAATATGTTTACAGCACGGCAGAGAGAGAGAGAGAGAGAGAGAGAGAGAGAGAGAGAGAGAGAGAGAGAGAGAGAGAGAGAGAGAGAGAGATTCAGAGCACCATAAACAGACATACAGACAGCAGACAGACACGTTCAAATCACGACAGATAGACAGAAATCCTGCCCCAACATGGGAAACACTCGTCATTCAAGAGTTAATGTACATATGAACAGCAGGAACTCTGAATTATCCTCCTCAACTTGAGCACGTTGAGAACTACATTTCATCTATTTTATTGCTTGTCGTTTGCCAGTGGTTCTGTGCACGTTTTCTAGGGTATCCGATGAACGCAGCCGGCACGCATTTCATTGCTCTGTACCAAAAATTGGCCTTTTGCTCACCGTGTGACCCGCCATCTGCTGCGGATTTTCTTTCACAGCTTCTGGGCTGCTAGTGATCATCCAACCGTGTATAACGGACATTTTATTGGCATTATTCACGCTACCCACCCCAGGCTTACTATCAAAACCTAACCAGGTTAACTTCAAAGTATAGCAAAAATCCCAGAGAAAACGCTGTCAGTTATCACGTTACCCGGAATTCCGTTTATTGTGATATTTGGGAAGGAGATAAATATTTATCGCATCGGTTGGATATCAATGGTAATAAACTAATGTAAGCTGGAGAATAGAGCAGAGGAACAATATTTACAGGAGAAACCGTGACGTATCCAGGCTAAATAATTCAGCACAATGGAATCAAGTAAATGCTAGAACGTTGCGATGGAATTTCTACCTTCTTCATCAGGGTCACAACACAAATAAAGGAAACGGTCACAGAACTTTCATAATCACCGAGGGAAAACCATAAACCTGACGGTCTACGCTATCCGCCGCCGTCTACATGTGGACACATTTTAGTGATATGTTATCCCACTACTACTAATGCTGCTGCTGCTGCAGTAGAGTGTCTAGTGACCATGCTACCACGGCTTCCCGTAGTTTAGATGTCCTTACGTAAAACCACCATTGCAGTTACGTAACTCACATATTGCAACATTCAGGCAACAGTACTGTCACACTACAGGAATTGATCGACTGATTTGAAGATCACGCTTGAAATTGCCAGCTAGTTAAACACGGGTTAAAAAGCCAGATTAGCGATTTCATTTCATCGGGTTTTATCCCATAAAGCTCAGTCTCTCTCTCTCTCTCTGCAGAGTAGCTAACTTTCGGCCGAATGCCTCAGACAGAGAACGAACTTCACCTCGTGAACAGAATGACTGAGATCTGAAAACAAACCCATGACCTTTTGAGCAGAGGGCAGCCAACGTAATAACTTCGCCACGGAGATCCCACTTAGATCTCCTAGCTAACTGTGGTTTAGGTTATACGAGGATCATTTAAGGACAGCGCACGAAAACCGTAGCGCCATGTATCATCTCAGTGTGTTGATGCTAGGATAACACACACTATTCATATTCTGTTCTAGGAAGGTGTGTCTTTATTTTACCATGTAAACAGGCTGGGATCCGTGGCGATGGCGTTGCAAACGCGATTCGTAATGCCGCTTACCCGCGTTCGAAACACAGCGGTGACCGACAAGGCAGCAGCCCGCATCTCGCTGGTTTTAACGCGTTGGTATGGGAGCCGGTGGTTCAGAAGGCAATGGCAAACTACTGAACGTAAAACTTGCCAAGACATCAACAACGGCAGTAAAATGCTGGTGTTGATTGCAACATCCTGTAAAGGATATGCAACTTAAAAAACAGGCCAGACGTTGCAATGACTTGCTATTTATGATTTTCAGCTTCTGTGGAAGGGGAGGGGTATTTAATTAAGAGTGCACACAGGACCTGCAATGTCTTTCGACTTGATTGAGAGTCAACGTCTGTGGCTTAGGGTCAGGGAACGTAGTTTCACAATCCGGATATACCGGGATCAAAATCAACCACAGGGGACTTTCAAGCAGGTCCTTTGGTGTCGATTTTCACCATGGTGTGAGCGTCAGCCGTTCAGAAAGCAATGAGAAACTAATGAACAACATCCAACAAATGCTGGGCTTGATTTCGACGTCCTGTAAAGTACATGCAGCAAACTGTTATTTAACACGTGTAATGTGCATAAAGGACATCACATTTCTTGTATCTGGTGCAGAAGGTGAAAACTTCAGACCGAGTGCCCAGGGGTTTGGGGTATAACCAGATTAATACATTTATGGGTATTGACTGGCTCTCACAGAGGAATACGGGACAGAAACACAAGTGCGTCCTTGCTCGGCCAATTGACCATTCTAAAACTGCCACGATGGATCAAATCAGACATCATTGCTACAGTAAATCAATATGAGAGAGAGAGAGAGAGAGAGAGAGAGAGAGAGAGAGAGAGAGAGAGAGAGAGAGAGAGAGAGAGAGAGAGAGAAGGGGAAGTTGGGTAGAATGAACGAATACACTTTATTTTCAAAGGGTTAAGAATTGGGCAGACAGGCCCGTCTAACATTCTGCCCCCTGGAAGGGCTGAAAGACTGACTTATTTGATATAATTAGCCCTGTAGTTTATATACTCGTACTGCAATAAAAAGTATTCAAATATGTACAAAGTGAGTTGCATTTTCATTACATGATGTCGCAATCAGCCCCTGCATTGTTCGGCTGTGTGTTAATCTAATCGGTCTTCTTTTACATCGTGGGCAGCAGATGTCGAGCGTAAACACGTCCAAAAATCACAAGAGTGGTCAATATATCCTCGGTAAGATAATGTGATTTATTTCGGAAGTCTCCGTGGCGAAGAGGCCAAGCCGTCTGAATTGGGCTCCGAAGGTTGTGGGTTCGATTCCGGGCCGCGTCCTTCGGGTCACGAAGACATTTTTCGGATACTCCTGAGGATCGTCGCTGGAGCTACGGAGTTAGTGCTTTGTGCGACACTTTCCGCGCTTCGGAAAGAGACTGAGCCATATGGTATACAAACCCTGTGCAATGAAGTCGACCCTGTCATCTTTTAAGCGACTTTTTTATTTAATTTTTAAATTCTAGACACAAATGAAATCAGTAACAAAGTTAACACTAAATAGATTTACGAGACACATTCTAGACACAAATAACATCAGTAACAAAGTTAACACTAAATACATATAGACACACATTCTAGACACAAATGAAAATCAGAACCAAAGTTAACACTGAATACATTTACGACACACATTCTAGACACAAATAACATCAGTAATAAAGTTAACACTAAATACATTTACGACACACATTCTAGACACAAATGAAATCAGAACCGAAGTTAACACTTACTGTCAATCTACGAAAAACAGGACAGAAAAACAAATGTAGGGTGAATCGGTGAAGATTTGAGGACCTAGTAGTGGGTTCTGAAGTCTTCTAGCGATCCTGTCACATGAAAGGGCTGATGGATCTAAACATCTAGACAGCCATCTATTTTTTCCCATCGAAGTCGCATTGATATGCGTGAATTTTACTCGGTGACTTTGTGTAATTTATGCAGAAAGACAATAGCTTCAAAAAGAAAATAGATTATACGATAGGATCAAGCGAACACAACGACATTAGCAACCACCTGTTGTACCTATAAACTTCACATTAACAGACATTAAAACACACACACCCAAACGAGCTAAACAAGTTTTAAAAATGATTTTACCTACACTGTTTTCCCCCTCACTAGTTACTATATTTACATTCTACTTTCCCACACTCTTGTGCGGAGATTACAATTCTACTGAAACATCTACTACAGCTAAAATGTTGTTACTTTGAAGTTAAGTCAATGATTAAAGCAGAGCCTGCAGTTGCATGACATTACAGACCCAGCCGGTCTGTGAAATCGCATGTGAATGATAAAGCAATCTGTGCCTAGTATCAAATAAGCACGTCCTAACGGTGATGAACTGGAGGGAAAGCAGCTGATGTATGGCGATGTTGTCTTGTCTACTTCTGGACAATCCGGCAGGTAGGCTCAGAGCGGCCCCCGTGTCGTCTATCGCTTGCTGCTGCTGATTATATAAACTATACAAGGAGAATCCCATTGCACGTTTCGCCATAGCGCTAGAAATGCTCAGAATAAAAACAAACTAGATCACGGCATTATGAGTTAAGTGGATCAGTTTCCTTACTCGTCCCGGTTGATCCACACCAAATCGATAGTAAAGTCATTGACATATCTAATATTTTACTTTACCTATATTCTATATTAACTGATTGTCTTAGTTTTAAGGCGCCGCCTCGGCTTAAGGGAGTTGAAAGCGTTTCACAATTCCCCGACATAGCAGTTTGTGGGTTCGAAATCAACTGCAGACGATCTGGGAGCAGAACGCCTTGCATCGGTCGTTTATAAAGCGATGACAAACTAATGAACATGAACAACTGCCCAGTAAATAACAAACAGCTAAAACATGACGAGGTTGATTGCGACGTTCTGTACAGACATACAACTAACTTTTTGTTGGTTTTAAGTATAAGACTTCGATGCGTTTCTTCTCTAAGCTATTATATTACATCAGATATGTTACTGGAAGCAAACACACAAGAGCCGCATTAAACAATTCGCGTTATTGTAAATGTTACATTACTGTAAAAGTTACTTGACCGTGTTTGACGACTGGCGCTAACTGTAAACACTAACCTCCAATGATTTCAATGTACAGGCAGTCCCAAAGTTTGCTTCTCTCACGCGCCCAAGCACTCGCTGCTGCCACGGGTGTCGATAAACCAGGCGAGTTAAGCGAGAAGAACTCAAATAAAGCTCGCTCACTCACTCACGCGACTTGAACTGTACTGACCATAGTTTCGGAGCAGCAAACATCTCCACGATTACACGCGCCAAAGAGCATTGTCGTGGAGGGGAGAGCAGAGCGGCGAGTTTGGGCTTCTTCCTTTTCTTCCCCCCGTCTCCTTGTCTGCCAGCGACTTTGCTGTGTAACCAGTTCTTAAACATTACTCTTACTCTCCCCCTCTCTCGTATCCTCACTCGTCGCGCTGCAAATGAATGAGTGACAGGCTGAAAGGAGAAAGAAAGGAACTGAAAAGAAAGAGGCATTGACTTGAAGAGTGAAACAGTGAAAGGAACAAATGCGTGATAAACAGGCTGAGAAATGAAAGAAGGGAGAATCTTAAGGAACACAGACCTTAACCTGACTATAACAAATGCAGTAGCTAGAGCTTTCAGAGAGGGACAACGGGAAGATGTGTTTATTGGTTTTTAATGATTAACAATGACAACAGATGGGCAAACTAACACAGAGATAACATGCAGGATAACTCAAGCAAAGATGATTTCATCAGACGAAGTACTTGTTATGTAATTTACCCAACTGCAAAGTCAGACAACCAGTTTTGAGATGTTTTATAACGGCTGGAAACTATGAACACACGTATACCATTTACTGACTTTATAAAACACACACCAATGAAAGCTTAATCGTTCGGGCAATTAGCTAAAATATGAATAAAGTTAGTGGAACTGCGGTAAAGCAGTGGTCACGTAAAATATATAAGATAACACAAAGTAATGCAGCTTTAAATAACAGAATTACGAAAGATACAGGACATTGCAGTGCTTAGCCTGGGTTTCTGAGAGAATTTTTTTTTTTCAAAGTTTCATTTTCTCTTCATTGTTCTAATTTTTTTTGTCATCTGTTAATTCTTCTCATCCCGTTCTCATACCTTACTGTTGTCACTGCAGGGTCTTCTCCGTGATTATATATTGTGTTTTGTGTACTAGTCGCCTTAACGTCCTGTAGTTTTCGTAATTACGTTCTGTAAAGCTACATTACTTACGTTTTGTTTCTTTATATTGTGGGCGTTTAGCTAGAATGGAACAAGATCAGCCAGGGGCTTATCTACATCGGGATACAAAGCAAGAGGAAGACCCGGGAATAGATGGCTAGATGGAGTAAATGAGACATTTAAGAACTCAAATATGACATTGGCACAAGCAACAAGATAAGTGAAAAACAGAAAAATGAGTATACCGCCTTTCTTCGACGCTTGGTGGCAAAAATAGTAAGACAAAAGAAGATATAACTGCCGATTGGGTAGATAGACAATGGGCATTCTAAAGGCTGCCAACATTTAGCTTCTATACATGCCCCCTCCCTCCCTCCACTATCATTGCGCATGTTCGAGCAAACATTCAAGTCCCGTAGCAAGTACCTCATGTGAGTATGCCAAGTGTTAGGATAATCCCATTTTGTAGGCCAGAATTCACGAAGAAATAGATGGCCTGTCTTTCCCTCTAGTAGCAAGCGTCGAGGGCTGGTACGAAAGCCTTCTCCTTCTTCTCTGCTGCCACCGTCGACGCAACGTCCGAACATATATATGAGCGCAACCGCTGTATGTTCACACTTTTAGATTTGCATTGCCCCCTCATATCACATACATTGTTCTGGTTCTTAATTTCCTAAATGGGAGTCTCTGTGGCGAAATAGCTACGCCACATGACCCGCGCTCCGAAGGTTGTGGGTTCGATTCCGGCGACGTCGTTTGGTTTCTCGAAGACTCTTGGGGGTAGTCGCTATAGCTACAGAGTTTGTGCCCGAGCGACGGCCTCGGCAGGCCGCCCTGGGAAAAGAGACCGAGTCATATGGGATAAAACCCGGTGCAATTAGGTCGGTCTTAGCTCCTGTCTTTTACACCATTTTAACCCCTTTTGTTTGCTAAATATTGCTATTAGTAGTGTATATATTGCTATGAGTAGTGTTCTTTCATTGCGTTTACACACACGCTCACATCTCTAAAGGGAGCGGCAGTGGTATATTGGTTACAACTGAACAGACTTAACAAGACAACAAAGAATAAAACAACACCAAGACAATGCAACGAACATAACATAGCAAGCAAACTAAAATACATTATATCCGCAAGCACAAGCTGAAAGTAAAACAGCCTTAAATTCTCCAGCTACAGCACATCAATAAGTTGAACGCGGCCTGAACATCTTCAACGATTGAGGTGGATTAGGTACCTGTACTTACTATGTAAGTTCAGCTCACAGCTGTGGCAGGGATGTTTGACAAGGCTTGTGTCACTCCCGTGTGCTACCAGGGCTTATAAATGAAGCAAAGTATAGCAACCCTGTAACCGACCAGGCACGACGCGAAAGGCGACTAAGTCGGGTTGTTGCGAGGCTGGTTACCTTGCCCCGTAAACAAAACTGCAGCTGCAAACCCCAACCACTTGCGAACAAGTCTACAAAGGGTATGACGTGAGTTAGGCAGGGACCTATGCTCCATTGGGAGATAAAAGGCAGGAGGAGAAATAGAAGAGAAGAAAGAAGAAGGAGAAGAACATTAACACGCACACACTCGATCGAGTGTGTATATGTGGTTAGTAGGCAGTTTCTGATTTCGCTTTGCTGTTTTGTATGTCGTTCTAGTATTTACCGTTTCATGTTTCGTCTATATGTCTGGGATAATTATTCTTAGGTTTAAAACGCGCATTTTCACTTTAGATCAGGAAAATACCAGTTATTATTTACTTTCATTTTATTTCTTACCCGTCTACAATGATTTCTTTTGTTTTGTGTCATGTATAATACGTACAAAGGCTTTCATCTGTTCAACAAAAGAAAAAAACGGCTGGCTGTCAAAAGATCGCATTTCTCGGATTAGGAAAGTAGTTTCAGGTTTCGACTCTGGTTTCGGATGTAAACTGTTCCGCGACATTTCGTGATCCATCTTGGAACAGCTCCTCGCGGGAATAGCTAAGGGCCCGACATGTGATCTGACTGTGTGGCCAGATATCCAGTACTAGTTATTTCTAACGTTACAATGGCTTTATGTGGTTCTGATCAATTGTAGAGAATGCAATGGGCAGAAAAGAAAACGCGTATTGATAACTGCCGATATTACTAGATCACTTTCAAACACTATACGGAAATGAGAAATGAAATTTATGGCACATCTGTTGACTGCTCGTCCTCGACTAGAGGACGTAATTTACAAGTATCTCAGAAGTCGGAGTGGATTTCCTGATGGCGAGGGACACTGTGGATGAGCTTTTCCGTATTACCATACACAAATCAGTCCTGTGCACTCCCCAGTAGTAGCAGCGGGTGTATGGACTATGCTGGAGGTCACAGCAAACGAACGAGAAGAGGGGGCTAACAGAGAGATTAGCCATATGCGGTAGGTAAGAGAGGCAGGTTATTAAGGCAAAGAAAATTGTTTGTGGGTAAGTTCGAATAGATGTTGACGGCAGCCTGTCGTCTGTTTGACGACTGACAGACATATAGACACTGACAGAGGAAGGAACAGGCAGGCAGGCAAGCAGAAAGGCAGCCAGACAGACGGGTGAATAGATGCAGATTTTATACCCAGCCTAAATCGGGTATCAGAACACGTCCTGGGAAGTAAAGGCATCCGGCGCCATACTGCACGCACCAGCCACACAGTGCCGTTCGGTCTAACACAATACAGCTAACACCACACGCCCAATACGCTACAAAGTGTTAAATGGGGTCCTATACAATGGGCGGCGGCAGGGGGTGGGGGGGTGTAGTTGGGATGGTGGCGATCTTTACAACTTATGCAGAAAGATTTTAAAAAAGTCCTTTACATGACGTCGCAATTAACCCCATCATTTCTGGCTGTATGTAATCTACTAGGCAATTTGTACATCCAGTAGTTTGCTATTGCTTATTGCATGTCCGACGTCTCATACCATAGACATCACCGCAAAGCGGTCTGCTCCCAAATCGCCCGCAGCTTATTTCGAAGCCTGGACTCAGTATGAAGGGGAACTGTCAAACGAGTTCACTGCCTTTAAACCACAGCGCCAGTTAAGTAGAAAGACAGTAGCTTCAAAAAGACAAACCTATTCTGCGCTGGGTCTCGTCAATTTAATTTGGACATGCCTGGACCTGCAAACGGGAAGTTAAACGTTACAACAGGGACAACAAATCTAAATTGGCGTTTGTTGATTAAAAAAAAAAAAAAACATATTGTGGCTAGTTTTCCCTGTTCAATTCATCATTGGTCAACAGTTGGGAATACGGGAGTTGCAGTTCTTGGCTGTACATGATTCCCTATACCCGCAAGAATTGGGCCAATTTCCGAGGGCCCAGTCGAGTATCACAGCATTTACAAGAGAAAGTTCATTAGCCGTCGCTTGAGGCGACCTGCCGTCAATCTTAATTACAAATAAACATGAGTGATTTATTTCATTTGATCAATGAGAAGAGAAACTCTGCGACCGATCAAATCGCGATGCACCTCGTCTAATATTACATCCCGTTTTCCCTGCGATTGATTGGCGCGTCCCAATGCCTTTTCTCGTGCGCAGATGAGAAAATTGGGAACGGCCACTAGCTTTGTATCTAAGATGCGTCTTCTGTGAACGAGGGAGTCCCAATTTCTGGCAACTTTCATGGACATATCGGCATTTTCAAGGTAATTTGGCTATCAATACTTGGATGGGCGGCTTCTGGTAATTTCTGTCTGGTACCGGGGAGAAAGAAGCACTTGATTTATTGCTTTTAACTGTTTCAGTGAACATGATTTTTAAAAGCTGCCTAAAGGAAATCTTATGGCAGATACTGTGTAAATATTCGGCACTCACATATACTAGGCAGTCGTTAGGCCGCCATTTCCAACTGCTCTGGGGTTTGTTAACGTGCACACCTTGCACACAGGACCTCCTGTTTTTTCGCCCTAATCCAAGACTGCTAGGCATTCTAAGCCACCAAACAAGAGACCAGAGAGACGTGAGATATCATTGTGGAAACATCAGGGCCCTACGCTGAGATTGAACCTGATACCTTCTAGGCCTGAAGTGGGTGCCGAAGCCTCTCAGCCACGGCTACAGTATGTCTGTACTATAAACCTGAGTAAAGCGACTTTTTACCGTATGCCTGTACTATAAACCTGAGTAAGGCGACTTTTTACCGTATGTCTGTACTAAAAACCTGAGTAAACTCAAAGGCAGTAGGACATGAAGAAAGAAATCCTTCCTTGGATTAACCTGGGAGCTATCCAATATCCACATCGGAGGCTTTACTGCACACGGACATCATATTAAGAGGTAACGCGGAAGCATCAACAACAACAGAAAATGAACATTGCCTGTGGTGAATACTTCGAGTAAACTTGTTTATTTGCGTCAAAACATCATTGAGATCTCTGTGATCCTATTACATCCACCCCTCGACCCATTTAAATATTGCTGGCAGGGGATGCGGTGTTTACAACAGATACCGCGAAAACTTACAGGAGTCAGGTAAATTTTCATAAGTGACTCATTTTGAAGATCAAAGGAAAAAGTATCAGATAAGATAGTACGTATCTATACACGGACACATATACATTACGTACACACACTCACACACACACACGTGTGTGTGTGTGTGTGTGTGTGTGTGTGTGTGTGTGTGTGTGTGTGTTCCTCCTCTGCTAATGAATCAGGAAGGCACGCTCTGGAAGCCAGAAAAATGCCTCACATGTGTGACAGTATTACGTGATAGTATTAGAAGCTTGGTCAGTATAAGTAAGACCGATGCATCTGACAAGGTGTTTCGACGAAATCATTTACCTTTTTCTAACGTCGGATTTTGATTCTGTTGTTGATAACATTATGAGACACCACGAACTGCACGATTGATGTGTGCCAGGGGAGTTTGGCTGTTTTAGATGCCATAATGAGATACTGCAAGCTGCATATTTGATGTGTGTTAGGCGAATTTGATAGTTAGGTCATCGCCAGAGTTGAACGTCCGATGTGTGTCAAGCGAGTTTACTACTATTTTAGTTAGAATCTTATGCTGTCATAAGTCCAACGTATGGTATCTAATAGTCGATTCTAACTTATCGCGACCAACATCAAGATACATCATAAGTTGAAGGTATGGTGTCTACTGGTCGAATTCAACTTACTATGACCAACATAATGAAACGTCACAAGTCGAATCCAACTTGTTATGGCCGCAACGAGGAGTCATCGCTAACAGTATCCAACAAGACAATAGATCCACTTATTCATGAACAAACAGAAGCCTAAGCTTGAAAGGGCGGGTTAAGGCTGCAATGCAACACAAACGTGCCTACAGAACCAGTAAATACTCACGTCAATGTAGAATGGAAATTGACAATGAAATTTTGGCTTTTCTTCCACACGGAAGAGTCGTTTTCCTGCCTCCACGTGCGCCACACATGTCAGTAATAAAACCTGAGTGTAACTTGGGGTATTAGTCTCCCTCGCCACTTGCCTCGGAGATAATACCCAAACACATAGCACTTTGTTTCAGAACAGCTGTTGTACATACCCAGGTGCAAACAGGCATGATACATAAAATATCTTCGGCTAAAGAATCGGCTATACGACACACATACGTGGCTCACAATATCTAGCGGATTTGTTGAGGGATCACAGCTCGCGGTTTTCCTACACATAATTTAATAGATCGAGCAGCTTCTAACGGATGGCTTGGAAGAAGACCGCATCGAACTGTTTAATGGTAGAACAGATCTCCGTGGCAAAGTGGATACGTCGCCCGCCTCGTGCTCTGAAGGTCTTTATGTTCGATTCAGGACTGCGTCATTCGGTTTAAGAGTGTAGTTTTCTTAGAGACCCCTGGAGCTAACGAGTTTGTGTTCTGTGCGATGCTTTCGGTAGGCTGCCCTGCGGAAGGAGGTCGAGAAATATGGGATAAAACCTGGTGTAACTAAGTCGATCCTCTCACCTTTAAACCATTTAGATTATTTTATGTATATTTAATATACCTGTCCTGCTTACTTCACAACCCCCTCGAGATATTTATGTTTTGATGAGTGACCCCGTGACCGAGGTCTGACATCATTTTCAAAATATGCCACGAAGTCATTGAAGCGGGTTTCGTTTTTCTTTTTTGCGTTTCTTTGAACTCAAGAGTAGTCCGTACATTTGCATCTACTTCTAGTGCACTGGACTGATTTTTGGGTGTGGATTAACTTTCCCTATTACCAGTGTCCCTCGCCATCAGGCGAACCCACTCCGACTTCTGATGCACTTGTAATTTACGTCCCTAAGTTTCTGTTTGTTTATTTCATTTTATATTTACTGCTCTTGCTGTAAATTTGTTAACTTATTTCTTTAAAACTCGTACGTATAGCATACCTTCTGCAGTCATTTCTATGTGTCATTGCGCTATGTGGACACGGAGAACCATCCGGACAGCTTGGCTGTCCTTGCGAAGGGTTATTGTATCCTCAGCTTGTTGGAGATGTCTCGTTTGACCAAGTGCAAGATAGTTCCCTAGTTTATCTCCAGCAATGCGGTCATAATCCTTTCCCGCCTGCTTCTTGTGTCATGACCACGGATCTAGTTTGAGCAAACGATAATATGCATATTAACCTGATTGGATTCAAACCGGGCTCACAGTTATTGTCACAATCCTTTGCAACAGCTAGAATTGGCTGTGTCTAGGATCTGTCATTTTGACATATTTAATTGGGTAATGCAGGATGGATCAGCCATAGAAATCACAGATCACCACCTATGCTGGACTACTTATCAAAACTTTAGTCACTGGCTCACGCTCGTCACAGTTATCACTGCTGCCATCGCCCCAGAAAAGAAACCAACAATGTTGTATGTCTAAAGCCAGAACTGTTATGGATTCTGCAGCGATTTATTTTTTCTCAGACAAGGCCACTAGTGCCATTACACCAGCCGCGATTTCCTCTACCTGTAATTTTACCAGCTTCCATCTTTTTAATGTTTTCCCTAGACTTCTCTAGGCACCTGTAAAACTACATACCTTTACCAGGGGAAACCATTCGTCACACAGACTTTAACCAGTAATTACCCGGCCCGTCTTACACCGTTAGATTGTCTTACCAGACGCTGTAACATGAGCATAAAGACAAACATACTGCAGCAGAACTGCATGTTTCCAAATTTCAGAGATGCCAGCCAAACCACATCTCTTTCAGCGGTAGTTCTATCGCCATTGCTGTTATGGTGAACAACATATCGCCACTCCATCACACCTAATATATCTTCCTGTCTCAGATGTTTGTTATTTGGAAGGTGCTAAAAATGCGAGTATGTGCAAAGGTAAAATAATGCCACGTATTTCTAGTGTATTTCGGAAAATTCAAGACGGCTGGTTATTCAAGACGCTATTTCCTTTGCAGTGAACCATCACGGGAGAGGACAGTGGATCATCATTCACGAATATAGCTATAGATAAGTGGTTCTCAGTTTATTTAGAAATAACCATAAAGTCTTTTTTTTTTCCTCGCTCGCTTTGAACCTAAGCTTAGTCCAAACACGTGCTAACACTTCTCATGCACTGAATTGATGTGTTGTGCGTGGATCAGCTTTCCCTATTACCAATGTCCCTGGCATTATTCTATTTCTAAGGTACTTGTAATTTACGTCGCCAAGTCAAGGAAGTAAGTAAGTAGATAAGTAAGTAAGTAAATCTTTATTTTCCAAGGGTTAAGAATTGGGCACGCAGGCCCGTCTGACATTCTGCCCTTCTTCTCTATATCCTCTCATACATTCTTTCATTCAACATCTCTTATGAAGCAATTCTTTGACAACAAAAGAACAATAAGCATTAAAACGCATGAAAAATAATCAATAATACATGACTCGTCGAGGCAATGTTTAACATGGGCATCATGAATACCCAAGGTGGGTGTAACGTGCCATACATATGGGAATGTTGTTGTTGTTTTTTTGTTTTTTTTATTTGGCTAGTTGTCGTTCGAGATAATTTACCATTATTATTGTCTTTGTTGCTGCTTTTTTTTTTTTTAAGGGGGCATGTAATCTGTCCTGAGGTAGTGTTCAAACAGGTTGCGACTGTATGTATAATGATTGGTGGTGTCTTTGATTTTTTGTGGAAGATTGTTCCACAACTGAGTGGCAGAGTATGCTAAGCTTGTTTTAAATAAGTCTATCCTAGGTTTAGGGACATGGAGTATATTTAGTCGTTCGCTATGTCTTGCGTTATATTTAAACAATGGCCAAAGATAGAGAAGTCAACATGTTAGTCAAGCTGACCGGTGTGGGGGTTGAATTCTCAATCTCGGTATCATCACACCGAAAGTTTAACAACGAGCATTCTTATCCATTCAGCCATGCCGCCTTTCTGATAACATCGTTGATCCTTCAAATTACAATTTCCCATACTCGTGAAAGTTAAAACAGTGGAAGTAAATTAATGAATCATGTTGCATGTATTGATGATCATTGGGTATACGGTGCTGACCCCCTTTTTTCATGAATGGGATAGGCCTCAAAAATACAAAAAGATTGCTTCTGACTATCTTCAGGAGCCTGTCAACAATGAGGCGCTTCTCTTTGGTAAGCACAGCTGCCCAATATATAAATAGATAGATACCTGATTCCGATAATATGGTAACCACAGCTGCCAAATATAGATAAATACTCGATTCCGATAATTTGGTAACAACTGCTGCCCAATATAGATAGATATTCAATTCAAATAATCTAACAACTGCTGTTGATCAATACGGATAGATACCTGATTACAATATTATTATTAATTATTAACACCTGTTGCACTACATACATATCTGCGTCAGATTTTTGTTGTTGTTGTTTATTTTTTTTTTAAAGCGAAGAACCTCTTTTTTTCGAGGAAGTCACCTAGAAAGAACACAATGAGAGAGAACACGTCAGATGTAAGATATACTGAAAGAGTATGAAACATAGAGGCACACAAAGATACCAGCAAATGAAGCAATGATGAAATGCAGACAAGAGACAGACAATGGATAGTTAATAAGGTAAGGACATACACAGACAAGTCGATAGGGGAAACAAGATATAATCAGACAATTTGTAGGTCGTGAAATATTTTGGCCACGTTAAAAGACAGAATACTCTTATAAAAACCATACTGGAGGGCAAGGTTGAGGGCAAGGAAGCATGAGGTAGACAACGATACAAGTGGGAAGATAACATCAAGAGATGGACGAACATCAGCCTGACAGAATGTACAGTCAGGGCGAGAGACAGACAGTGTTGGAGATCCACTGCAGCCAACCGTCATTGTGGAGACGGGACCTGATTGATTGATTGAGCACGTTGCGGTCAACGCCAGGCTGATTTTCTTGGCAATGTTACGTTCAGTATTTTGCCACTGCTTTCTGAACGAGAAGTCAAACGTTCAAGTCTGTAATTGAACGGAGTAGGGGATGAACCCCCATACCTCGCCATTACCGCATCGGAAGTTTAAGCGCTAGAGTCATCTTATTCTTTCGGCGGGGTCGACAGCTAATCAGACACACACATAACAGAAATAGAAAAACATAATACGAGGATAGCAATATATATTTAAGCACCAAAATTAATTTACAGATTAGCAGACAGTCAGTCTCACACAAACCTACGAGAGAGAGAGAGAGAGAGAGAGAGAGAGAGAGAGAGAGAGAGAGAGAGAGAGAGAGAGAGAGAGAGAGAGAGAGAGAGAGAGAGAGAGAGAGAGATGGATATAAATATCCTGTGGGCGGACGGGCGCATCGACATAGCTACCGATAGACAGACAGGCAATCAGACATACAGCTATAGACAGACAGTCTGCAAACAGACTTATATTTCAACGGAATATTTTAAATTGACAATATCGCATGACGCTATTTAACCGTCTGAAGACAACAAGGCTACCACCTTCGGTTGTGGCGTGTAGGTTACATCAGCATTCCCACGACACCTCTAATATTTACTTTGAAGCGATCCCGTCACTTTCAATCTTCTCAATGTCATCGTTCACTTGCTCCGACTGTTGGTGTTTTCCCTAATGCTAATTATTTATTATTGTCTACTGACTGTCTATTTTCTACTATTTCCATACGATCCGACAATACGTCTCCACCAACATGTCGTTATGATCATGCAGCCGTCTAGACGGCCAATAAAGGCAATGCGCCGGAACGAATGTTAATTTGATTATCCCAAACATTCTGGTAATTGCTGTTCGTTACCAACTTCTGAAGGGGTCAATGAGCTATCTAAGAATGCGCGTGAAAAAAAAAAAAAAGATTACTTATTAGGTCACAGTACAGCAAAGTACCCGCTAACTGTCAGGTGCCTGGTTAACTGTAGAATGGTACAGGAGAATGTGATATAACGTAGGTATTTCCAGTATGGTGGGCAAAACTGAACATGTACAAGTAAATGACTAGAGGTGTTGGTTTTATTGATATGTGTGTGGTAGCTGTTGTTAAACAGGCGGTCGCACTTTGTTTTAGCTCTACGGTTTTCAGTCTTTTACATTATGTAACCACACACAAAATCTGGAAGAAATACCTAACTGGCACCTTGCCGTCTTGATAGACAATAGTTAAAAACAAAATAAAGCAACACCTCTCCACAGCACAAATTGATCCTCTTGACCTATCTAGTTTACTCCAGAGGAAAGGTAACAGCAAAACGTCTGAAATAAGATTAGCTGCAGAAGCTGTCGGATCAGCAAAGTAATTCTCTAACTGTCCGCTTCCATCCTAGACCAGATTCCGACCAAGGCTTAGGGCCTGGTCTGCCCTGCCATGACATTTACATGTAGTCTTTAGGTTGTATTTCCTCGTACTACGGTCAGGCTTGTACCCTCCCAATTGCGCTCCTACTCCCGAAGCTATTGACTCAATGCGGGATGTCGGGTTTGATGAGCGCGGCCCAACATTCGGCGCTAACAGAAAGCAGATAGTACCATCTACTTTGGCTTCAAGGGACCCACGAACATGGCCTAGCCGAAGTATGCTTCATTGAAATGTGCTAACGGGTGTATGGAAGGATCAAGTGGGCATGAACAGCTCATAAAGAAAGAGGTATGAAACCAACTACTGCATCTCCTAAGAGGTCTGGTAGCAAACAATTACAGAAGAAAGCTTGCCGTACAGCAGACAAAGAAAGCAACGTAGAAAAACGTGTAAAGAAGAAGGAACGTATACAACAGAAACATACTTGTTGCCGAGCAAAAACATCCTTCATAAAGCAGAAATATAAAGCTACAAAGCAAAACAGAACGTTGCAACGCAGAAACAGAACGCCATAAAAAAAAAAGAAACTATGATGTACAGATCGAAACCAAGAGCAATGCACAACAGAAACAGAAAGTTGTAAAACAAACATAAAACGTGGCAAAACAGAAACAGAACGTAGTAAAACAAACACATACAAGTGGCAAAACAGAACGTTGTAAAACAATCATAGAACGTGGCAAATCAGAAACAAAACACTGAAAAATAAAACAAAGAACACTGTAAAGCAAAAACAGAACGTTGTAACGCAGATACATATAAGAAATATAATAAACGCTGAACAAGCTCAAATGGTTGTAAAGTCAAAGAGAACGCAGTACAGTCAACACAACAAAAGGTAGAGCACGAAAATAAGGAGGAGGAGAATAAGAATAAGGAATAAGAATAAGGAGGAGGGGGAGAAAGAAGGAGAATGGGAAGAAGAAGAAGAAGAAGAAGAAGAAGAAGAAGAAGAAGAAGAAGAAGAAGAAGAAGAAGAGACTGTGTAACTCATATTATTGAAAATTATCAAGCATGCCGCTCCTTTGTTACCGGGCGCACAGAAGCACTGCATAGAATAGTAACTCAGAAACCTGCCAAGCGTATCGTAAGAGGCCACCGAGGAGGGTCGGCGTGCTGCTGACTGCCTGTCTCAGAAAACATCTGCACAATCCATCCAATCATGAACTAGTCTTCAGAGACAAAAGGCTCTACCCCCACAAGAAGAATGGCGTGCTGCCCCTCTATTGTGTCTTCACCCTGGAGTGGCAAATGCTTGTGCGTTCCAATGACCCCAAGAGCCATGCCAACAGTAGCGTAACTAGACAGGGTCTTCCATGTCGGACCAGGTCAAAGGAGAGGGGCCAGACGAAGTCAGACACACGCCTGCTGGTTGTAGGGACAGTCAAAGACTAGGGAAATATGCTTGTCGAAACTGGATATACTGAGCCACTGATTTGACGAAATAGTGCAACGTAACTGACGATAGAGTGACGTACGGAATACAAAACAAAACAATGGTTAGTTATATAGAGAAAACACGGAAATACCTGCAAGAAGAGGTTCCGGATATAAAGGTGTGCCACAAGGTCGTTGAGAACTTAACCTCCATTAGCATTATCCGTGTAAAGGGCAGATAAAGAGAACCCAAGCATGCAAACAAAATATATGATATACATTTATAGGAAGTGCTAACTGCTTGAGGCCAAGGAATTTACGACATGTTCGTAATCCCGTATATCTATGTGGGGAAAACAGCAGCTGCGAGAATCGGCAGTGGTTCGCGCCGCGCTGGTAACTTACGGGGAATGTGAGCCAGTCGTTCAGAAAGAAATGGCAAACTACTGAACGTAACACTTGCCTAGTACATCAACAGCAGCTGAAAAATGCTGGTGTTGCCTGCAAAGTCCTATAAGGCATATGGAAAAAAAAACTGCTTGAAGATCACAAGAGCGAGTGTTTGTTTACACTTTTGGTATGTACAAACTAACAACAAGTGTTTATCTATATTAAGAGAGTACCATTTTATGGATATTAGTTTAACAAGAAGTTAAACAGGATATCTTATGCAGTAAGTCACTATCATGGGATGTAAGAAGGAGAGTGCTGGAATGCTATAATAGAACCTGTTTTGCTGAATGACAATGAATCTTGGAATGTAAATGAACAAATTAGAATGAACTTGTAGCTCCTGAAACCAATGTTGAGAATTCCATAGACTGCAAGTATAACTAACAATGGCTATCTGAAAGAGGTTAATGAAACTAGAATATTATATTCAACAATAAGAATGAGACAAACAGATTTCTTTGGTCATGTGATGAGAAAAGAGGCATTGGAGAACGTCGTGACGACTGGATCAACGGGAAGAGAGGGGGAGGCAGACCAAGAACAATGATGCTGAATGGACTGAGACGGTGGCATAGAGGAATATCATCAGCAGAGTTGATCCAGAACACCAAAGATGGAGCTCTGTAGAGAGATATGAACGCCTACGCCAGCTGGGAAGGCACTTGATGATGATGAGTTTAACAAAAACCGCTTACCAACGCCAGCGAAGAGCATCTCTTAATGCCACAGAAGAGCCCTTTGATGGAGAAACTGCACCTATTCCGAGCCGCTGCTGGTGGAGTACTGGCGTACGAGGAGGACGCCGTGCCTCTATGTCGCATCCTTAGCAACAATAAACACTGCCGAACGCACGGCTGCAGACAACTCACCAGCACATATTCTGCATTGTCTGTCCCTGATATTTAACTTAAATGAGCTGCATTAAACGGGCAGTGGACATCGTTTGCTGAAAGCACCACAGGTTATTATTACGCTCCAGCTGTGAAAATAAATGCAGGCACTTTCAACCTATTAGCTACCGGAAATGACACGTAGATGCCAGAAAATCTGGTATTATTTATACCGATAAGGTAAGCTATTTCACAACCGCGATAGAAATAACTGATAACCAGTTGGGTTTTTTTGGCTGCGTTTAACTGCGTGAATTCATGCCAGGCATTAACAGTTAAGAAGTGTAATTTTTGGTGTATGCTGCCATGAAACCATATTTCCTCCAAACCTTCTTCTTCTTCTTCTTCTTATCCTCCTCCTATCAACGCTTGACATGCGTCTATCCCAGAGGATGGGCAGAGTATCTTTTGTAGCACATAGATGTTCGCTTTCTAGGCTAATAGCTTCCGACTTCAACGGTTGAGGTTTCTTTTCTGGATTCCCCTTCCCATAGGCAGAGTCCCTTTCCTAGGCTTGTGGTCTCTGCCTGTCCAGCCTTGTTGCGCTAGTCCTCCAACTCAAATCAGCAGCACATTTAGTCTGTGATCAGTGACCGACCCAGTGTAAAAATAGTGGTTGCCAGGAGACACAGCTACTGAAGGACATTCTAATCTAGTCGCATAACCTTTACGGGACGTGGTAGTCAACCACAACATGGTTTGGCTGTTTGTGATTACTTGGCATGTTTACGTTCAGTAGTTTGCAATTGCTTTCTGAATGACCGGTCCTAATACTATTGTATGGAAACCAATGCAATTTGGCCTGCCTCCAAATTGCCCGCAGCTGTGTTTTGAAAGTGGAATTGCATTCGTAACCCCTTCGCCATAATGCCAGCGAAAGGACATTACCATTGTTAAAATATACTGTCTGATATGTAAGGACATTACCATTGTTAAAATATACTGTCTGATATGTAAGGACATTACCATTGTTAAAATATACTGTCTGATATGTAAGGACATTACCATTGTTAAAATATACTGTCTGATATGTAAGGACATTACCATTGTTAAAATATACTGTCTGATATGTAAGGACATTACCATTGTTAAAATATACTGTCTGATATGTAAGGACATTACCATTGTTAAAATATACTGTCTGATATGTAAGGACATTACCATTGTTAAAATATACTGTCTGATATGTAAGGACATTACCATTGTTAAAATATACTGTCTGATATGTAAGGACATTAGAGGAGCAGAAATAAACATGTTCTATTCAACCTACAAGTGGAGGACAAGGAATAGCCAAACATTATTCAACCTACAAGTGGAGGACAAGGAATAGACAAACATTATTCAACCTACAAGTGGAGGACAAGGAATAGACAAACATTATTCAACCTACAAGTGGAGGACAAGGAATAGACAAACATTATTCAACCTACAAGTGGAGGACAAGGAATAGACAAACATTATTCAACCTACAAGTGGAGGACCAGGGCTAGCCAAGAACTATTCAACCTACAAATCGAGGACCAGAGATAACCATGAACTACTCAACCTACAAGTGGAGGACCAGGGCTAGCCAAGAATTATTCAACCTACAACTGGAGGACCAGGTGGAGGACCAGGGATAACCATGAACTACTCAACCTACAAGTCGAGGACCAGAGATAACCATGAACTACTCAACCTACAAGTGGAGGACCAGGGCTAGCCAAGAATTATTCAACCTACAAATGGAGGACCAGAGAGAGCCATGAACTACTCAACCTACAAATGGAGGACCAGAGATAACCACGTACTACTCAACCTACAAGTGGAGGACCAGAGATAACCATGAACTACTCAACCTACAAGTGGAGGACCAGAGATAACCATGAACTACTCAATCTACAAGTGGAGGACCAGGGATAACCATGAACTACTCAACCTACAAGTGGAGGACCAGAGATAACCATGAACTACTCAACCTACAACTGGATTACCAGGGATAGCCATGAACTACTCAACCTACAACTGGAGGACCAGAGATAACCATGAACTACTCAACCTACAAGTGGAGGACCAGAGATAACCATTAACTACTCAACCTGCAAGTGGAGGACCAGAGATAACCATGAACTACTCAACCTACAAGTGGAGGACCAGAGATAACCATTAACTACTCAAACTACAAGTGGAGGACCAGAGATAACCATGGACTACTCAACCTACAAGTGGAGGACCAAAGATAACCATTAACTACTCAACCTACAAGTGGAGGACCAGAGATAACCATGAACTACTCAACCTACAAGTGGAGGACCAGAGATAACCATGAACTACTCAAACTACAAGTAGAGGACCTGCGATAACCATGAACTACTCAACCTACAAATGGAGGACCAGAGATAACCATGAACTACTCAACTTACAAGTTGAGGACCTGAGATAACCATGAACTACTCAACCTACAAATGGAGGACCAGAGATAACCATGAACTACTCAACCTACAAGTAGAGGACCTGAGATAACCATGAACTACTCAACCTACAAATGGAGGACCAGAGATAACCATGAACTACTCAACTTACAAATTGAGGACCTGAGATAACCATGAACTACTCAACTTACAAATGGAGGACCAGAGATAACCATGAACTACTCAACCTTCATGTGGGAGACCTGAGGTAGCCAGGATCTGCTCAGACTACAAGTGGAGGTCAGTGATGAAAACTTCACCACTGCTGCCTGGCCAAAGGAGTAAGGTTCAAAGGAAAACGTCTTTTTAAAAACATTTGCTTTGCTGAAGTCGAGTGTGTAGAATAAAACAAACATCGCAAAGTCATTGTAAAGGGAACTATACATCTATCGTAAGTTGTAGAGCTATTGCCGAAAAACAAAAAAGGACAAATGTGTAAATTATTATTCTAGTTTACTAAGCTGAGGTATTAGTGGGGGATTAAATAAGGATTTTATCCCAACTTGGGGGAGATTGGGCAGTTAAAGCACGCCTAGATTTAAACTGTGAAACATGACTTCGTGCACAATCTATTTCAACCTCTTCAGCTTTCGCCCTAAAACTCCAAAGTTAATGCCTCTAATAAAAGCAGTTGTTACTTTTGAGTTTATGCCATCCCTACAGCTGTAGGTGGGAAGATGGTGCCTGTTTTTCGTTCATTGCTTCAAGTTTGGTAGAACTCTAGAAGGAACTAACTGGTCGTCAATGGGCTATTGCCACACTCATTAGAGCAACTTATCTTAAACTTAAGATACAGATCTGTGCGCAATTTTAACAAGGGAACATAAATTCAAAATGTGTGTAGTTTGTATAAACAATTCAAACACACGCAACCATTACCGCAGAAGTATGGAGTTATTATCTTTCGTGCTACAAAAGGCCCACGGTGTTCGACAAATCATAACAATCTGTAAATATGTCACATTAAGATTAAAACGGTTGGTGACTTAATACTTCTCAAAATATTTGTTTACGTTGAGAAATAGTGCTAGAAATCATGCTATAAATACAGAATGTTATCCCACAGCATTCCGCATCGAAATATCACTTAGGCACACGATATCCACCAGCACAATCCTTCAGCGAACAGATAAGGATCCAGCAAAACTCCGAGGTCGGCGAGCGTGGATGCTAGGTTTCAAGCCTACAGCGAGAGACACGGGGAGATCTACAACCAGTGATATCGTGGCGACTCTATGAAGCTCAGGTTCATGCTTGACAGAACCTGTTGACAGAGTTGACAGTCGTCCTGGTTAGCGGCTGCACTGTTATGTTTGGGGTATCTACCTTGAAAGTGTTGTCACTTTCTTATTGCTAGGTAACCCCGCAAAATGGTTTCTGGGCAATGTAGGTATTCTTTCCCAGCTTTTTGTGCGCGTGGAAAGGGGCGGGAGTAGGTGTCAGGCCTAGTAAAGTAAAGGACCCTGTTATATGTCTAAGGCGCATTGGGCGTATGGACCCATTTTTACATTTAGTTGCATGTCCTTCACAGAACGTAGCAGTCAACCCCAGCATTTTGGCTGTTCTTGATTCCTGGGCAAGTTTTACGTCCAGTAGTTTGCTATTGCTTTGTGAACGACCGGCACCTATAACTTTTTTCGAAAAAACCAGCACGGCTGTGTTTTGAACCCGGGTATACGGGATTACGAATCGCCTACGTAATCTCTTCGCCATGGAAGTCGGTATATGGATCCATACCTATGTTTTATAGACAGACCAAGCGGCACTAAGTGGATCATCACGCCGACCGTCTTTGTTTCCTAAAACATTTCCTGGTACCTATGTTAGGCTGGGAGCTCTGGTGAATTATATAGTTGTCAACTTTACAAGGAAACTAGCACACACTAGACCTAGCCATCTTTACAGGGAAACTATCATACAATATAGTTAGCCAACTTTACAAGGAAACTATCATACAATATAGTTAGCCAACTTTACAGGGAAACTATCATACAATATAGTTAGCCAACTTTACAGGGAAACTATAATACAATATAGTTAGCCAACTTTACAGGGAAACTATCATACAATATAGTTAGCCAACTTTACAGGGAAACTATCATACAATATAGTTAGCCAACTTTACAAGGAAACTATCATACAATATAGTTAGCCAACTTTACAGGGAAACTATCATACAATATAGTTAGCCAACTTTACAGGGAAACTATCATACAATATAGTTAGCCAACTTTACAGGGAAACTATCATACATTATAGATAGCCAACTTTACAGGGAAACTATCATACAATATAGTTAGCCAACTTTACAGGGAAACTATCATACATTATAGATAGCCAACTTTACAGGGAAACTATCATACAATATAGTTAGCCAACTTTACAGGGAAACTATCATACATTATAGATAGCCAACTTTACAGGGAAACTATCATACAATATAGTTAGCCAACTTTACAGGGAAACTATCATACAATATAGTTAGCCAACTTTACAGGGAAACTATCATACAATATAGTTAGCCAACTTTACAGGGAAACTATCATACATTATAGATAGCCAACTTTACAGGGAAACTATCATACAATATAGTTAGCCAACTTTACAAGGGAAACTATCATACAATATAGTTAGCCAACTTTACAGGGAAACTATCATACAATATAGTTAGCCAACTTTACAGGGAAACTATCATACAATATAGTTAGCCAACTTTACAGGGAAACTATCATACAATATAGTTAGCCAACTTTACAAGGAAACTATCATACAATATAGTTAGCCAACTTTACAGGGAAACTATCATACAATATAGTTAGCCAACTTTACAGGGAAACTATCATACAATATAGTTAGCCAACTTTACAGGGAAACTATCATACAATATAGTTAGCCAACTTTACAAGGAAACTATCATACAATATAGTTAGCCAACTTTACAGGGAAACTATCATACATTATAGTTAGCCAACTTTACAGGGAAACTATAATACAATATAGTTAGCCAACTTTACAGGGAAACTATCATACAATATAGTTAGCCAACTTTACAGGGAAACTATCATACAATATAGTTAGCCAACTTTACAGGGAAACTATCATACAATATAGTTAGCCAACTTTACAAGGGAAACTATCATACAATATAGGTTAGCCAACTTTACAGGGAAACTATCATACAATATAGTTAGCCAACTTTACAGGGAAACTATCATACAATATAGTTAGCCACAACTTTACAGGGAAACTAATCATACAATTAGTTAGCCAACTTTACAGGGAAACTATCATACAATATAGTTAGCCACTTTACAGGGAAAACTATCATACAATAAGTTAGCCAACTCTTACAGGGAAACTATCATACAATATAGTTAGCCAACTTACAGGGAAACTATCATACAATATAGTTAGCCAACTTTACAGGAAACTATCATACAATATAGTTAGCCAACTTTACAGGGAAACTATCATACAATATAGTTTAGCCAACTTTACAGGGAAACTATCATACAATATAGTTAGCAACTTTACAAGGAAACTATCATACATATAGTTAGCCAACTTTACAGGGAAACTATCATACAATATAGTTAGCCAACTTTACAGGGAAACTATCATACAATATAGTTAGCCAACTTTACAGGGAAACTATCATACAATATAGTTAGCCAACTTTACAGGGAAACTATCATACAATATAGTTAGCCAACTTTACAGGGAAACTATCATACAATATAGTTAGCCAACTTTACAGGGAAACTATCATACAATATAGTTAGCCAACTTTACAGGGAAACTATCATACATTATAGTTAGCCAACTTTACAGGGAAACTATCATACAATATAGTTAGCCAACTTTACAGGGAAACTATCATACCATTATAGTTAGCCAACTTTACAGGGAAACTATCATACAATATAGTTAGCCAACTTTACAGGGAAACTATCATACAATATAGTTAGCCAACTTTACAGGGAAACTATCATACAATATAGTTAGCCAACTTTACAGGGAAACTATCATACAATATAGTTAGCCAACTTTACAAGGAAACTATCATACAATATAGTTAGCCAACTTTACAGGGAAACTATCATACATTATAGTTAGCCAACTTTACAGGGAAACTATCATACAATATAGTTAGCCAACTTTACAGGGAAACTATCATACAATATAGTTAGCCAACTTTACAGGGAAACTATCATACAATATAGTTAGCCAACTTTACAGGGAAACTATCATACAATATAGTTAGCCAACTTTACAGGGAAACTATCATACAATATAGTTAGCCAACTTTACAGGGAAACTATCATACAATATAGTTAGCCAACTTTACAGGGAAACTATCATACAATATAGTTAGCCAACTTTACAGGGAAACTATCATACAATATAGTTAGCCAACTTTACAGGAAACTATCATACAATATAGTTAGCCAACTTTACAGGGAAACTATCATACAATATAGTTAGCCAACTTTACAGGGAAACTATCATACAATATAGTTAGCCAACTTTACAGGGAAACTATCATACAATATAGTTAGCCAACTTTACAGGGAAACTATCATACAATATAGTTAGCCAACTTTACAGGGAAACTATCATACAATATAGTTAGCCAACTTTACAGGGAAACTATCATACAATATAGTTAGCCAACTTTACAGGGAAACTATCATACAATATAGTTAGCCAACTTTACAGGGAAACTATCATACAATATAGTTAGCCAACTTTACAGGGAAACTATCATACAATATAGTTAGCCAACTTTACAGGGAAACTATCATACAATATAGTTAGCCAACTTTACAGGGAAACTATCATACAATATAGTTAGCCAACTTTACAAGGAAACTATCATACAATATAGTTAGCCAACTTTACAGGGAAACTATCATACATTATAGATAGCCAACTTTACAGGGAAACTATCATACAATATAGTTAGCCAACTTTACAGGGAAACTATCATACATTATAGATAGCCAACTTTACAGGGAAACTATCATACAATATAGTTAGCCAACTTTACAAGGAAACTATCATACAATATAGTTAGCCAACTTTACAGGGAAACTATCATACATTATAGATAGCCAACTTTACAGGGAAACTATCATACATTATAGTTAGCCAACTTTACAGGGAAACTATCATACATTATAGATAGCCAACTTTACAGGGAAACTATCATACATTATAGATAGCCAACTTTACAGGGAAACTATCATACAATATAGTTAGCCAACTTTAGAAGGAAACTATCATACAATATAGTTAGCCAACTTTACAGGGAAACTATCATACAATATAGTTAGCCAACTTTACAGGGAAACTATCATACAATATAGTTAGCCAACTTTACAAGGAAACTATCATACAATATAGTTAGCCAACTTTACAGGGAAACTATCATACATTATAGATAGCCAACTTTACAGGGAAACTATCATACAATATAGTTAGCCAACTTTACAGGGAAACTATCATACATTATAGATAGCCAACTTTACAGGGAAACTATCATACAATATAGTTAGCCAACTTTACAAGGAAACTATCATACAATATAGTTAGCCAACTTTACAGGGAAACTATCATACATTATAGATAGCCAACTTTACAGGGAAACTATCATACATTATAGTTAGCCAACTTTACAGGGAAACTATCATACATTATAGATAGCCAACTTTACAGGGAAACTATCATACATTATAGATTAGCCAACTTTACAGGGAAACTATCATACATTATAGATAGCCAACTTTACAGGGAAACTATCACGGCCGGCTCGCTGAATACGAGTAAATATCTTAGAGGTAAAGTAGGCCGTAGCGCTGAAGGCGAGTAAATAACATAGAAGTAAAGGAGGCCGTTGTGATGTTGATCATACCACCCATTAAGTGCCAAATTGTCTATACAAATGGAGTTAGCACCATATGCCCTTTACGTCACAGAGCGTGTAAAAGGAGTCACTAGAACTGAAGGTTTCTGAACATGGGACACAACCACTTCCTTGACTCAACTATAACTGTTACATAAAACCAGTTTCTGAACATCAGACAAAACCACGGGTGGTCAGTTTCTATGCAGAACTGTTAATGTATATTTGATTAACTGTTCACTTTCGATAGGTAATGTTCTTATACTGTTGTATGTTTATACTTTTCTAATATCTGCACCTATGACACTTAACCCCCAAATCTAGCAGCCAGATCTCATTTTTCACATTGTGATTGATTTCACAATCTCCCGTCAATCATAACTGAATTGACTCCCACAGTATTTAACTTGGGAACTCATTCATCATGTCTCAGTTTGTTAAATATATCAACAATACGTGTTTTCTTTCTTCAAATTAAGAATAAACAGAAGAAGCCGCATTGTGAATCACATTCACAATCATTCCCTCTATCTCTTTTTGTTTTTATTTTCTTCAGACAACAATACAAAAAAGCCGTTCTCTGCAGCCACATGGGCAGTGATAGGGTGTTTTATAAAGGCAATAAACGCCTGTCAAATGATTCATCCATAAACATGATGGGTCACACTAACCAACCAGCATGAAAATATCGACTACGGGTTTAGGACCCTAGAATTCAGTTTTTTGGGGTTCCGGGAGATTGGGAAAAATTTAATAATTAATTACAGAGATTTTTATCAAGCAGATATGAAGCAGCTGGTGTTGTATAGCGGACAGAAAAACTGGAGTATTTAGAGTGTAAAGAAAAGAAGGATAAACAGACATAACATTCTTACTGAATGGGGGTAAATTACAGGGTGAGAATTTGCAATTATAATATCTGGCTGGGGCTTTGTTATATTTGAAGCGTTATCAGTCAGTAAGAAGAAAAGTGTAAATTAAAGCATAACTAAAATCACATAACGCAAAAATACAAGATCGTGGGTTGTAGGGGTGCCATGATGAAAGCATCAATATTCAGTAATAGCTACCCGTCATAGTATTTCAAATCAAAATTCAGTGTAAGCTAATCAACATTGTATTTCATTTAAAGGTAAAAGCATTACCATTCAGTGTAAGCTACTCATCATAGTACTTCACATCAACATTTAGTTTAAGCTAACCATCAATGTATTTCATGTACGGGAAATTATGCGTGAAAGTATTAACATTTAGTGTAAACTAACCATCACAGTATTTCACATCAACATTTAGTATAAACTAACCATCATAGTGTTTCATATCAACATTTAGTATAAGCTAACCATCACAGTATTCCTCATCAACATTTAGTATAAACTAACCATCATATTACTTTATGAACGGGCATCAGAGTGAAAGTATTAACGTTAAGTATAAGCTACCCGTCTAGTATTTCAAGTATGGGGTATCAGAATGAAAGCACTAACATTCAGCGTAAACAACCCGGTCATCGTATTTCATATTGGGGTCTTCTTATAGTCCCTTGGCGTGTGGCGTTGGTGATCATGTCCGTCTTCTGTCTCGTGTACCGACAATAATTTCTGATACTGATATTCCTCCATGCCATGTCAAACTGTCCTAGCGTCTGCTCTCTTGGCTTCTCCCTGCTTTTCCTTTTCTCGATGCAAGTAACCAGTTCTCTTTGTGAGTTAACTTCTTTTAAAATATCTTCTTTACTCTTCCTATCCGTTCACAGTAAAGGATGCCGAGATGAACGTATCAAAACTACGTGTAAGCTAACCATCGTAGTATTTCACATCAACATTCGGTGTAAGATAACGATCAAGGTATTTCACATCAACACCTAGTGTAAGCTAACTGATCATAGTATCTCACATCAACACTCAGTTTAAGCTAACCATCATAGTATTTCACATCAACATTCGGTGTAAGATAACGATCAAAGTATTTCAAATCAACACTTAGTGTAAGCTAACGATCATAGTATTTCACATCAACACTCAGTGTTAGCTAACGATCATAGTATTTCACTCAGCGCTACAAAAGGGGGGTGTCAACATTCAGCGAAATGTAGCCATCTTAGTATGTCACATCAACACTCAGTGTAAGCTAGCGATCATAGTATTACAAATCAACATTCAGTGCAAGCTAATGATCATAGTATGTCACGGAGGGATGTCAGGAAGAACGCTGAAGATTAAGTGTATCTTAGTTTTATCTTAGTTTTTAGCATCAATATCCTAGTTTTTTTTTTTTTTTCACATAAACATTCAGCGTAAGCTATCCATCACAGTATATCACCTTGGGCTGCCATGGGGAACATCAACATTCAATGTAAGTTAACCATTATAATAATTCCAGGAACAAGATATCAAGCTTGCGATGCTATTTCGGGTATATCGTAAATATTTTAATGTGGGCAAATGGTCATTCTTCTTTCAGTAGGTCAGCATGGCCGAATGGATAAGAGCACGTGTTCTTAAACATCCGGTGTGCTGATGCCGAGGTCAGGGGTTCAACCCCTATACCGGACAGTTGGACTAAACGTTGACCTGTCCGTCCTTGACTTGGGTACGTTAATTACAAGTACCTCTGAAGTCGGAGTGGGTTCGCCTGATGGCGAGGGACACTGTTAATAGGTAAAGCTAATCCACACACACAAAATGCAGTCCAGCACTACTAGAATTAATGTGCATGGACTACGCTGAGTTCAAAGTGAGAGGCGGAAACAATAAAAAATTATTTTACACTTAACAGAAAGTGCAGCCTATTCGTCCTCTTCGAGAGGCCGAGGGACTATAACGTGTGCAATGTACATGCAGATCCTGCAATTGTGTTTCAGTATTACGAGAGAGAGAGAGAGAGAGAGAGAGAGAGAGAGAGAGAGAGAGAGAGAGAGAGAGAGAGAGAGAGAGAGAGAGAGAGAAGGGGGCTGAGTGGTCTCGAGGTATGGTGTCCGCCTCGAATGCTGGAGGATCCCGGGTTCAAGCCCCGATGAGGACCGACATTTGTTCCACGTGGACTTCTAGTAATAAAAATTGCCACCGGTCTCTGGGTAGTGAGATCGACGCCCTGTGCATTGTTGCGCAGGTAAATAAAAATCCCTTATCAGTTGGACATCGAAAAAAAGTAGCTTAACGGCGCTGTTCGAAGTTAAAAATCCACCCAAAGTATTTCAGGATCCTCGCCGGTTATACAGAGTTCGCGCACTGAGCTGAGATTCTCCAGACTCAGGCTTGAGTTAGGAGTAGAACGGAGAACTTATGGGTTACATCCGTGTGCCGTGATGCTGATCCGTCGACTAAACTAAAACTAAATTGCGAAAGAAGCTAAACGTCGCTGTGGCTTAAGGGAAAGTGAGACGCGCAGTTTAATAAATTCCACGTCACCCCGAGTCGAGGGTTGAAAATCAGCTGCTAGCAATTTGCAAGCTGACCGCGTTGCGTTGATCTAGATAGTTCGAGACGTCGGTAATTCAGAAAGCAACGGCAAACTGTTGAATTAACATTGTCTAGTAAATCACAAACAGGCAATAAATGATGGGGTTAACTACAACGCCCTATAAAACACATGCAACTAAGTTAACCCCTGCGGCCTAATTCGGATCCGCTACCTAAAGATCGGGTGGGGGAAGGGGTTGTACTATAGATATATGGTTACTATATAGATCAATATATAACTATACAGTTACTATATAGATCCATATATAACTATATTATTACTATATAGATCCATATGGCGCCAATGTTTTGACCAATCGACACTCGATGCGTGAAGTGGACAGTATATCTCTCCGGCCGTCGTTACTTCCCTGAAATGTCTGGCACCTATTTTAGGGTGGGTCGACATAAAGACCCAGGTCAATGAAGAAATAGAAAACCCTTGCCTCGAAAGAAGGAGACTCGAACAAGCACGCTAGCCTTAAAAAAGCCCCTTAAAAGTCGACAGGGTCGACTTCATTGCACCAGGATTATCCCACATGGCTCAGTCTCTATCCGCAGCGCTGAAAGCGTCGCACAAAGAACGAATACCGTAGCTTCAGCGACGAACCTCGGGAGTCTCCGAAAAAATGCACCGGTGAACAGAAGGACGCGGCCCGGAATCGAACCCACAACCTTCGAAGCCCGAGTCAGACGGCTTGACCACTTCGCCACGGAGAGTTTTCAGCACTGTGGCGAATCCCTGGGCACACTGTAAACTTACTTGAATGCATCATGTCCGTTTGTTTTAGCGAATTTACACACATAAGTGTGGGTGAGTGTGCATGGGCGTGCAAGCGTGTATTATTAATATTATTGTTACTGCTCGGGTGGGTGGCAGTCGGGTAACACTTCCAGAATATTCGACGAATGAAATCTGAATGGAGCGATGGCAGAGACGGATGCTCAATACTCTCGGGAAATCAGTGTCCGAGTCCATCCACTCTCCACTAGACCCACACAAGAAATTCGGAGAATGCTGCACACAGGCTGCTGGAGAGAACTGACCTAGGGAGCCACTTCTAGCTATCCATCACTCCAGGGTGAACTGGGGAGATTCTCGACCGGTTGGTGTAGCCGGCCAGACCAGTGGTGCGTGCAAGGAAAAGGAAACAAACAACCATAATTACCAGCTTGTAGCTTACGCAATGCGGTAACTCGGCTTTTCTAAGAGAGTGGGCGTGGTGGAGGAAAAATGGAGAAATGTTAATGTTTTGGGCTGATTGTCATATGTTTGGTCTTGATGATGATGATGATGGTGGTGATGATGATGGTGGTGGTTATGATGGTGATGACGATAATAATAATAATAATAATAATAATAATAATAATAATAATAATAATAATAATAATAATACACATAAAAGAATCGACTTAAGCGAAATTAGAGTTGCAGCTGTGATGTCAATGAGATCGACCATTAAAAAAATGGAATATTAATTTTCTGTAACATTACTATGCCGACTAAGACTGTGCTGCTGCTAGAACAACAACAACAACAACAACAACAACAACAACAACATATACTACTACTAAAACTACTACTACTACTACTGATGCTGCTGCTGCTGTGATTTTGTCTTGCCACTACTACTACTACTGTCACTACAATAGCTATTACAACTCCTACTATAACAACAACAGCTACTACCACCACCATCACCTCTACAACTACTAATGATGCTGCTACTGCTGCTGCTGCTGCTACTACTACTACTACTACTACTACTACTACTACTACTACTACTACTACTACTACTACTACTACTACTACTACTACAGCTAATCACTAATAGTAATACTCCACCTACCATTGCTAAGGTGAGCCATACACTATATTAGAAACTAAAACACAAACATCAAAGAAGTGCATTTGCAACTCCAGATTAATCATTATTCCTTCATTTACGACCATGCACAGCAAGAACAACGGGCAAGCCATAAAATATCAAGGACAGATTACTCTATTAGCACTGGTCCAGAAAGAGGCTATAGCCCAGACGACGACGGGTCAAGGGCACCAAGAAATTCAACATGGGCCACTGGTTTGATCTTCTAGCTGAGATTATTTGTCCTTGCCCGTAGAGCTGTTATATCTGTGCAAGTGAGAATCGCCATCTGAGGAGAAGTGGTCCTTCACTGCATGCCATATTCCTAAACACACAAGCCAGACACTGCAGGGAATGGATCGGGTGGCTGCAGATGGAAGTTTAGCCAAGGAATACATGAGCTATGTTATATATTGCTACCGCGGCGGGACGTTCGTTTGCCTTCCCTCTATGTGGGTGAAGCGAACAGCAATTGTTCTTCTGGTTCGTGCCTCTTACGAGAGAAGTGCATCGCACGTAGTTATACACCGCAGAGGCCAGTGCGCCTGTCATTGGCATGCATTTGTGTGTGGTTTACTTCCTCTAGATCAGTGGTTCTCAACCTGTGGGGATCCCCCCCCCCCAAGAGAGAGAGAGAGAGAGAGAGAGAGAGAGAGAGAGAGAGAGAGAGAGAGAGAGAGAGAGAGAGAGGGGGGAATTTAAGGGTTTCCGGTGAGGGATGGGGGATTAAAATGCTTTTAAGATCGCGTAAATACAAGAACCGAGTACTAGATATTGTTTTCCCCTTAATACTTTACGGTTCTGTACTTCTCGCTCTTCTGAAATTCGTTTTATAACGTAAGTAGACCCGCAAATCACGTTTTGTGTAGACGTCAAGACGTGTTCTAGTATGTGTTATTAAATTTAGCTTCAATTTTTACTGTGTAGAGCCCGGAAAGGGGGGGGGGTGTATAGGGAGGAAATGCGAAAATGGGGAAGAGGGAGGTGAATTGACAAACTGAACATATGGTGAAGGGGTGCATGGGCCAAAAAAGTTTAGAACCACTGCTCTAGATAGATTCCATCCACGATCTTGGGCTTTGTCTATCAGTGGGTAGGTTTACTTTTTTTATACCAATTTTGCCAGGGGTGTGGTATTACGATCTACTCTTTTGCTATTTCCAACTACACTGGGATAGCACAACTAGCACATGTCACACTGGACCTCATGTTTTTCGCTCTTATCGGATCTCACTACCCAAGATATCATGAGGTTGTGTGAAATCATTGGATAACAATGGTCAATGGGAAAATTCCCAGCCTTTTGCAGTGTTCGAACCGGTACCTTCTGAGCCTGAGGCAGTCACCTTTACCATTTAACATTATCTAACATTTATGAGCACGAAGCAAAAGTGTCGCTATTGATTTAATAAGCTTAACAAATAAAACTTAAGAACCAAGTTATATTGATAGAAACTAACTAGCTCAAGCAACTAGAATTCTAACTTACTCGAGCAGATGAGAATTCTAATTGACTCAAGTGGCCGAGAATTTTAACTTATTTAAACAGATGCGAATTCTAGCTTATTTCAACATATGAGAAATTGTAATTGACTCGAATAAATGAGTTTAGGTCGCGGAAAAGTTAGTAGGATCTTGGTGTGCGTGCGTGCGTGTGTGTGTGTGTGTGTGTGTGTGTGTGTGTGTGTGTGTGTGTGTGTGCGCGCGCGTGCGTGTTGTATGTATGTGGCACTAGCCTCACAACGGCCAGTCACCTTCTACATCTGGGCCCAACTTATAACAACCTTCGCAAACAAATATGGCAATATGCAACTTCACACCACCAAAAACTGTACGGCAATGTCATAAACCTGACTCCTAACGTCAGCTTTTAGAACAGACATTAACATGGAGATCTGAATGTTAAAGAGGAAGATTAAGAAAAACAAATGAGAAACCCCTAACTCATTCAATTAAATCTGAAAATGCAATTTTCTTGATGAAATTATAAAATACGATATATGGGGCAAGGTACAAGGTAACTATTAGGAACAGACGAGAAACCTAATGGTAATGACGTAACTTGATGGAACATATAATTTATATCATAGGGAAAGAAACGTTTTGTTTTTAACATTACTATATGTTTAAATGTTATTTTGAATAGACAGAAGTCTCACGCCTCTTGTAGCTTTACTACAGTTTTCTGCTACCCCAATGATTTAAGCACGGATGATTCGTTGACAGCCTTGTGATCTAGACTAGAGATCCTCCACAAGCATGAGTGACTGTCTTGTGTCGCTTGCTCAAAGCATTCAGCTTGTGGGGAGGTACAGATCTCAGCCACTCCGAGCTTGGTCTTGTAGTTACTCAGACAGATAGCACAAGGTTACCAACAAACTGCAATTTGCTTGTAATTTACGTTAGAAAAATGGGAAATTATTACATAAACATGCAAACATGTAATGTGCCCGTGTGTATGGGACACTACCACTTACTCATTGTTAGAAAATTAGTTATTACGGTGGGAAAATCCTCTAGGTTGTCCGAAAGAAATTGCTCTAGTGGACTGAATGACGAAGTGCGAAACCAACCCACGATCCTTCGGAACTGGCGAATTCACCATTTAGCCACCGAGGGCATGTTAAAAGACACAATTGTATATCCTTTACAGGGACGTCACAGCCAACCCCGGCATTTTTGGACTGTTTGTGATTTCTTGGCAAGTTTACGTTAAGTAGTTTTCCATTGATTTCTCAACGATTAGCAATCATATAATTGTATGAAAACCAATGCAGAAAACAGAATAAGAAACGAAAAACGCATAAAACACCAAAGACTGGACACACTTCAACGTAACTTACTTCAAAAGATAAAGTGAAACTGCTTGAAATATGCGAAAATATAACTTGATCGTGTTTGATAATGTGGCATACTCACTCAGATAGGATAAGGTAGCATGTTAAGATGGAAATATGTAGCCTTCCCCCATAAAAGCATGTAATCTTCTCCCATAAAGGCGTGTAATCTATCCGTATGAGAAATCGTCATTTTTCTCAAACATAGAAATATAACCTAATCAGATGTTTAATATATATATATATATATATATATATATATATATATATATATATATATATATATATATATATATATATATACATGATACCGTAATGAACATCAGCAATTATTGACTGTTTGTCATTTTCTAGGGGATTTTATGGTCAGTAATTTACCACTGCTTTCTGGGCAGCCGACGTTCATGCCGATATGAAAATCAACGCAAAGTGGCCTGCTTCCAAATCGCATGCGGCGGACTTCAAAGCCGGCATGACGTGATTGTGAAACATCATCAAAAATGGGTGTAGCACAGACGTTGTCCAACTCAGATAATAATTTTCCCAAATGAAGACACATAGCCTACTCAGAATATAAAACGTTATTTTCTCAAGGAAGATACATAACCTACTCAGAGTAGAAAATGTAATTTTTTCACGCGAAGTAACTAGCCTACTCGGATAAGAAAACGTAATTTTCTCACACGAAGAAATACAACTTAGATAATAAAACGTCACTTTCTCTCATGAAAGACGCATAACCTACTCAGATAATAAAACATAATTTTCTCAGACGAAGAAATGTAACTCAGATGGGGTCTGGGAGGAGGGGAGGGGTGTGGGGAGGAGGAGAGAGTAACATTCCAAAATGAGAACATGAAACTTTCCTAATTTCCGCATTTCAAATCACCGACAAAATCAGCTGACAGGAACAGTACAAAACAACGAACTTAATCAAGATAATAATATCAAGAGTAGTATTATCTCAATATTTAATTGAACATACACAAACATCTGAATCATCAGTGTAAAATGGTGCGTCAATTATAGATAATTACGCTCTATCGTCTTTACAAACCGCCATACAGTCGTGTGAAACTGCGCGTGCCCCATGTTTCAATTGTGTTGTTCTTTTTCACTATGCCCTGATCTGTCTAGCCTATTAAGTATTTGGGCTTCCAAACAAAACTGTTCCACAACTGCGCCCAGTGAAATGGGGTTGGTCGACCGCACTTAGACTAACACGGCTGATATGTATTAGTGATAATGAGTCTGTATATACAATAGCCTTGTCCATAAAGCCGAAGCTATTTATGGTAAGACCTCTTTAAAATGTTCCATCTCACTGGCTTTTCACGAATGCTTTATGTCCGTAGAAAGTTCAGGGGGGAAAGGAGGGGATGGCGGAGGGGTGAGAGAGAGAGAGAGAGAGAGAGAGAGAGAGAGAGAGAGAGAGAGAGAGAGAGAGAGAGAGAGAGAGAGAGAGAGAGAGAGAGAGAGAGAGAGAGAGAGAGAGAGAGAGAGAGAACGAACGAACGAATTTTATTTACAAGGGTAACAGATTGGGCACGCAGGTCCGTTTTACATTCGGCCCTTTAAATCACTCATCTTTCATTCAATTGTGCATGGTACATTTACGTAGGGTAAAGAAAGAAACATCGTCAAATAGATTTTGTAAACATAAACAATGCATATTACCGTGTTATGAGAAAGGCGTACACACGTACATTCATAAACACACACGCACACATACATACCTACATACATGCTTACATAATTTGCACAACATTAGAGAGAGCACAAACAAGAGAGAGAGAGAGAGAGAGAGAGAGAGAGAGAGAGAGAGAGAGAGAGAGAGAGAGAGAGAGAGAGAGAGAGAGAGACGTTGTTTATTATTCTTTGGTATGGGATACTGGCTAGATAAAAGTTAGTAGGTTAGTTAGTTAGTTAGTTAGTTAGTTAGTTAGTTAGTTAGTTAGTTAGTTAATCTGTTCGGGTATCATCATTGAACTCCGGACAAGTCCATATGTGCTCAGAGTCTCTCACTCCCCCCAACATATGCATCAGTGTCGGGCGCTAATAGTGCCAGTTCTGTGTTGGTTGACAAGGTCCCTCATTCTCCCGATGTGCCGCCTCTCATGTCTGGCCGTGCCAATTCTAACTTCCAAATCTCTCACTCTGGACAACGAAGGGGATTCACTGGCGCCAAAGCCCTCCGCTCTCTCGATTAATCCAAGTAGCATCTCATCCTTGGTTGCAAATAAAGTACAACAATGTAAAATACCCCTTTTTATATCTTAAGGTGCATTGGTAATGTGGTGCTAGACCCATATTTGTATCGTTCAACTGAGTCAAAGACTCAGTTATATAGGAATGAAGACCACCCTGAAAGAGTGGTCTACCTCAAGTAGAATCGAGGTAACCCAGTGCCCCTACATGAGGGCAGGGTAGGTGTAGGGAATAAATAAGAAGGGGAACTATTAAATAGTTCTCTCATGGGACACGGAGGTGTCAACCAGAGAGTAAGCACTCTGGTCACGGCATAATCAAGCCAACGTGATAGACACGGAGAACTAAACTGAAACTCAAGAGAGGCCACTACTCTAGCGTGCTGAATGATGCCGCACGCAAAAGCCGTAGTGCGCCCCAAGTCCTTCCGCGTACTGTGTAAACAGCACGGGAGGAATGATCAGACGGGACACAGACTTCGTAGTGAACGCATCGCTTAGCGTCGATGCTTATTTCGTTAGCCGAGTAGATAGATTAGCAATAGGGTTAGGAAACGACTAGTGATAGGCAATTCTGTGAATTTATTCTTGTGTGATTGTTAGCGACTGTTTGTTGTACACTGATGTGATGCAAAGAGCCAGTGGCAATAAAATGTGTAATCAATTCCTCTCGTACGACTAACAAGTCTTTTTGTGTGGTGCGAGAGAAGTTATCCCGGAATGCCTGTGACATCGGTTGATGACAGGTAATGTGGTGCTAGACCCATATTTGTATAGACCAATCGGCACTCTGGGACTGATGTGGTCAGTATCGCACCAGACGACTTTACTTCCCACTACATTTCCATGTTAATTCACATTTTTGAATCCACCAGATGCAGATCGAACCCATGACTTGCAGACCGCCATAGAGCGTCAAGACAAGACACTGCCGCGGTTCCCTTGGTTGTAAGACTATTCAGTTATCTTTTCTCATTGACTTCCTCTACCTCATGTCTCCAATAATCCTGCCAGTTGTTACAATATATTTCAGCTTGTATAGGGTGTATTTTTAATGAGTGTGCAGTATTTGAATATATTGCCGGTCCCAGCTTTGTATTCACCCTCTATAAATTTCATGGCAACATTTTCAAACACTTCACGGTCATTAAAAACACACCCTGTATATCATTACTTGCATCGGTATTGATTGATTGATTTATTGATCTAGGAACCGACATCACAGCATTCGGGACATTCCCATAAGCGCTCCGTCTCCATCCTCAGCAACCAGCGAAGAGTTGCAACACTAATAGTTCCAGTAGCAATCTGATTATATGTCCGTCTCGCCTTTCTTCTGAGCATCGAGCGTCGGCCAGATCCCCTCGTCACTCCTCGCTGCCTCATTCTAACCAGACTATGGTGATCCATTTGCTCCTCCGAGGTGTACACGTGCTCCCACAAGGCCGCAACCACATCTGCCTTGTCATGCATCAATACTCCACCAAGTTCTGCCGAGCCAGCCAATCTGTCCGCCTGTTCATTCCCCAGCCCACCGGCATGCCCAGGAGAAAAGATCCAGGTGATGCTTGCTACCCGTGACCTCCGAAGCGAAGCAAGCCACTCTGCACGGTATTGTGCATAGTATACCTGTGCGGGCTGTTGGTTTGTCAAGACTCCTGTCTGTTCCTGTCTGTGGTGATATTTTGTTAGCTTTATTCAATTCTGTTGTGCTATTTGGATGGAGCAGCATTCTCAGCAATTTGTGCTTTATGTTCGAAAAACTGCATAAATGACATTGCATGGAATGCTAAGAACCAAAGGATTGCATTTCTACTTTTTCTTATATTCTATGCCTTGTGGCTTTGGTGATTGTGTCTGTCCACAGCCCTCTGTCTTGGATATACGTTGGGCATTTTAAATACTGATGGTAAAGATATGAGAATAATAAAGAACATGTATTGACAGCATAGAGTAGCCATAAGAATTGACAACCAATTGGGAATTTTTCAAATTTTAAACAAGGTGATTGACAGGGTTGTTTACTATCACCATCACCCGATCTGTTCAACTTGTACAGCGAAGTAACAATGCCATCCATTCATGACATGTCAGGAATATTCGTTGGTGGGCATATGTAAACAATCGGCGTTTTGTTGATGACATTGTTTTGGTCGCTGAAAATGAAACGCAGTGACTAGAAATTATAAATATATACAGGGCCGGGATTTTTTCACGTGGATTTCTAGTAATAAAATTTACCCTGGTCTCTGGGTGGTGAAATAGGACGCCCGAGTGTATTGTTGAGCATGTAAAAATCCCTTGGCAGTTGGAAATCAAAAAAGAAAGAGTAGCCTAAGCGGCGCTGCCCGGGCAAAATTTCGAGTTAAAAATATACTCAAAGTATTTCAGGATCCTCGCCGGTGCTACGGAGTTCGTGCACTGAGTTGAGATTCTCCGGACTCAGGCTTGAGTTAGGAGTAGAACGGCACACTTATGGGTTACACCCGTGTGCCGTGATGTTGATCCGTCGACTAAACTAAACTAAACTATACATAATTGCAACAGAAAGTCAAAACAAAGGACTCAAAGGACTTTGATTAACAGAAAAACAAACGTAATTATTATTACAAAGAAAAAGCACGTATACACAAATACAATGACAAATTGAAAATACTTACGTCTAAATAAAGATGTATTTAGACATCTTTGGCGTCACGTAAAACCAAAAATTGAAAATGTCCGCAACAATAAAATGACATTCACCCAGCTAAAAACCCTGGCCAGAACTATCTCTAGCCGTCACATTCACCAGGGACCGTCTTCGCCAAATGTGCCACGGAGGCATGCTTAACCCTTTTAAGACCAACAATATGGGAGGGGAGGAGGCTAATTTGGATATAAGGAGGGAGGTAGCCATGACGAGGAAGACAGAAGAAAGATAATTTCACAAGGCTTTTGAATTTTAAAAAGAAAGAAAAAAATAGTGGCGCGGTGGTAGTTTTCAGTGACTGTGATTCAACACTGGGCAGATTTCATTGTCACAGCGTGTTTCAGTCACGTGCAAGCACGGGTCGTCATCGCTGTCCTGGATTCTGGATTATGAAAGACGGCGTTAGTAACTACTGAAACCCGTTTCATTGTTGTCCTTTGTGCTGCCTTATGCAATACGTTGTTTTAAATACTGCAATGAGATTCGGAATACCGCGATCAAGTAGGGAATCTGAGACGACAAAATAAATGCTATGACTATGTAGAGTTTCGGCAACTTTGGATGGGAAAGTAATACTGCACAACAAAGTAGAGAAGCCAATTACTTTAGCGGCCCGATCAAGAACGCAACCCGATAGCCAGCCAGTGGCTGTATTCATGAAAATAATACCGCCAGCAAGTAGCAAGCCAATAACTTTAGCGACGAAATACCTCTAGTAAAAATGTAATCTCACAATGCACTCACCTATGAATTTTTACAACACAAATCAACATTAAAAAGCAATAACTAACAACAACAAATATAATCCTACAATGTCATCTTCTATCTATTTCCATGACTCCGTTCTCCAAATTCCCTAAAATCTCTTTACATTCATCTGAGACTTATTTCTACGGTCTTATGCCCTTCATTAAACATTCATAAATCCATTCAAATCCGCCGGCTTTGATCTGTGCAACCATATGGCCCTGCTGGGAGGCCAGTTCTATCATCAGGAGATCACCTCCTCCGTTTTGACCTCTAAACCGACTCACTCTCCCTGTATTCCTGAATCCCTTTTACGACTGCAATTTCCGACTGGCTAAAATTAAAACGAGAAGGAAGAAAGTACAAGAATGGCGACAGCACTGTGTTAAATTGTAGTCGGACATTTTTCATATGTTCACAGTAGTGCACTACCAGCGGTGGTTCCATAATTACGAAGTAGGGGGGGGGGGGGGGGGGGGATCTCTGGAAGGTGTCGCTACAGAGCTTCTCTTCAACTATAAGGTGTGTGTTTTTTTATAACTGTTGGGTTTTTGAAAATATTGCCGTTCCAGGTTTTGTATTCACCCTCTGTGGAGTTCATGCAACACAAAAGGTAAATACAAAACTTGGAACGGCAATATTTTCGAAAAACCTCTAGTCATTAAAAATACGCCTTTTATGAGTTTCCACGGCGATGTATGGTTATGTTAGTTGTGTTCGAGAATACCGACATTACTGCAGAATTTATTCCTTAGCTGTTTAAGGTTGCGAGGCCTTTATTAAGTTCCGATATTTCCGAATCTTCACCGTAAAATAACAGTAACTGATCCTTCTATTTCGTTTTACAGTGGCGGACTGGCTGGGGTGACAGTGTACCGATGGCAAGTGGGCCCTTATGGCTTCAAGTGAAGTGTTGTCCCTTTAAATATTAGGTAATATGTTCTCTCATTTCATCTTCTTTATATTACAAATGTTAATGGCTGTTATTCCAGGCAACCACTATTTTTAGACCTAGTCCACCACTGCTTATGGTCAACATAGTTGTGCATACTATGACACCACAATAAACAATTAATCTGTAACAATAAATTAAAATTCAGAAAGAAAAATACAGTACTTGATATTTTCACGAACTTAAAGAGTTAAGTCGCCCTCTAGCCTCGTCATTAAAATTAATACAGCTACGATATCTTATATTAAATATTTAAGGCATCATATAATATAATAACAGGCATAAGACGAGATATAAGAACAACATATTAAAGACAAGATAAAGGAAGAGGATATAAGACAAGCTTGGACATGTCCCTGTGTGATCTGTTTTTCTGTACATTACTTGAAGAAGATGGAGGCAGAGGAAATGTGGATTTACTGAAGACTATCCTGAACAGACAAGCAAACAGATGTCGTATTGGCTGCTGCAAGTGGCACTAGGTCAGGTATATGTAAAGACAAAGGCATTTGTAAAGACACATACAAGTTAGGGAACATGTCAACAGAAGAGGCGGAATAGTGCAATTAACCTCATGTCGGAGAAATACTAGACAAGAGACGAAAATCAAGATAGAGAATGATGTACGTAGACAGATTAAATAGCCAGGGATGGGGGAAAAATGGGGGGGGGGGGGGAATCACATTATAAAGAATATCAGCGTATACATCGGAAGAAAGAAGGAGGAGTGGGAGGAGAACAATGAGGAAGAGAAGCGGCAGAAGAAGAAGAGGAAGAAGAAGAAGAAGAAGAAGAAGAAGAAGAAGAAGAAGGAGGAGGAGGAAGAGGAGAAGAAGAAGAAGAAGAAGAAGAAGAAGAAGAAGAAGAAGAAGAAGAAGAAGAAGAAGAAGAATCTAACAGGTCAGGATTCAGTACTACATATAAAAACTGGCGGGAATTAGGTTGCCAATATTTCCTCCACCTGTTGAAGTATTCCATCGTCGGCAGACTGCAACTTCACGTCAGATGGAAGAAGAAGACATGATATGAACATCGTCATGGAGATTACCACTGAAGTGTAGTTCTTCGTGGAAATGTAGGACCAGGATTGTAACAAGAAATAATGTAGAGCTCGTTCAGAAAGTAACGGCAAACTACTGGACATAAATTTGCCTAGAAAATCAACTTGGTGTTGATCGGAAGGTCCCGCAAAGGACATGCAAGCATGTAATAAATATATATTTAAATGTGAACGGTCATGTCCTGAAAACGAGAGAACACTCCAGCGAGGATTACTGACGCATTATCCGGCGAAGGACTAGCCACAGAGATACCAGAATGGTAGCACGGTTTCTTTGATGATAGTAAATTAAATTACGATCACTTGTTGCTTGAATCCTTGAGAGAAATGGCAATAACCTTGATGGTGATGATGATGATGGCAGTGATGCTAATGCTGGCGATGATGACCTTCTGTGAAAACATACTCATCAAAATGAAATAATAACAAACAAATACGGCTATTCTAGTGTTCACGCTCGACTGCGAACTTGTCATGGGCCTATCTCTCCACTACATAGATACGTTATGCATGAGCACATTTGTGTACTCACCTGTGACGGCGCAGTAACCGAGCACTCTGATTATCAAAGAAATAGGAACGAGTGCACGAGCGAATAAAACGACACGGCCCATTAATGTATGCACCAGCACGAAGCATTTATTCAACTGAAATAAAGCTGGAGTCTACCATGGCCAGGACATGTTTGCACATCTGAGAGGGCAGGTAAGGGTGACTATCGTTGGATCTGCCGTAGGTGATGTGACACGTAGCTCCTACAAGAACAGGAAGAGGGCAGTGGTAGGGAGGAGGGAATATCATATTTTTTTGGGTCTGCTAAGATGGGTCAGGAGGTTTTTCTTCTCAATTAAAATTTCTCTTATAACGAGTTGATCAGACTGAATCTTAAAAAGGAACACTGGCCTAGTGAAACGGCACTGTATTCAAATCTGTATGGAACAAAAGAGTAGCTCCAGCATTTCGTCTTTGTTCTGAAAAAGTATGTGTGGCATGGGACATGAGGTATATTCACAAACTTAAGAAATGATAATATTTCGCTTAACGTTTTATCCATCCCAAATCTACACAATTACCCTTCCTCCGAAGTCGGAGAGTATCTGCCTGCACGGCGAGGAACCACCAGTCTGCACACCCATAAGCCAGACATGGGACAACGGATACTCACGCAAACCTCAGGTCCTGCATGACATCACACTGATGTTGGACAACAGGATGTCACCATTCGAAATACAGGACTTTACGTTGGAGTAATAGAGAAACAGAGAGACATATATTTGTGCTTCATAGATTATACTAAGGCATTTGATAAAGTAAAACATGATGAACTGATTAAAATGTTGGAAGATATCAACACTGATGGAAAAGATTTAAGAATAATAAAGAATATTTACTAGAACCAAGTAGCAGCAATTAAAATGGGAAATAAAGAGAGTAGTTACGATCAGATAAAGCTAGGTGTACGACAAGGGTGTGTCTTGTCACCAGATCTTTTCTCCCTATATAGCGAAGTAATAATGAGAGAGATCAAAGAGATGCCAGGAATACTAGTTGGAGGTTATAATATAATTAATATACGCTATGCAGATGACACAGTATTCTCATCTCATCTCATCATGTTCCTCTTGTACCTTGCGGTGTCGAGGTGAAGTATAAACATCGTGAGAGTGCCCGGTTATGGGCTTCGTATATCGACATTCCCATGGATTCTGTTATTCCCTCCGTCCAACGTTTACGTGGTCGGCCTCTTCCTCTGTTTCCATCTGGTCTGTACATCATTGCTTGTTGTGGCATGCTGTTGACTGGTAGCCTACTTGCATGGCCAAACCATTTGACTTGCTGCTTTCTAATAAAATCTGGAGCAGCTTTAACCCCTACTTTAGTCCTGATTTCTTCATTTCTGATCTTATCTCTTTTTCTTCTTCTTCTTCTTCGTTCATCCGGAGTTTTTTTTTCGGATGTGATTGCGTTGTGCCTGTTTACAGCAGAGCTGCGTTCTTGCGCCGTTAGGCCGACACATCCGACTTCTGCGGGCATTTGTTGACCGGGTTAACCTTCCCGGGGGTTTCTTAGGACGTTTGACTCTCACTGTTGTGGTGTTATCCCCCATCCCAGCTGGTCCATATAGAACAGCCAAAGATCCTGGTCAGCCCTCAAGGGAAGGCAGGGGCAGACCATGGGCATTCCCCGCCATCCAAGGAGGCTTCCATACTTGCAGAGCCGATACATAGCGCTCTGGTACTGGGCTCACCCAAGGAATCGTCACGTCCTGCACATGGCTGCTTAGCCTCACTTCCGTATATTGGGCCTTCCGTTCACCATAGGCTGTTCTTCCGGAAACCAGAAGTATGCAGTCTGCAGATGACATCCACACAGTGAGCTTTCGATTCGGACTTTCCACGTAATGGATTTGCTATCCAAGCAATATTCCATTTCATGCCACTAGGACACTTTTCCACCTTTTATGAAGCCCACACAATGGGCTTTTGATTCGGACTTTCCACGTAATGGATTTGCTATCAAGCAATATTCCATTTCGTGCCACTAGGACACTTTTCCACCTTTTATGAAGCCCACACAGCGAGCTTTCGATTTGGACTTTCCACATAATGGATTTGCTATCCAAGCAATATTTCATTTCATGCCTCTGGGTCTTCATGCACCTTTAAATGTCAACCTGTATGTAGTTAAAGTAAGCTGCGGTCAACTTGAGCTTGTTGATATCTCCATAGAGCTTGTCCTCAAATGAAGCAGGTGTGGGCCAAAATATCTTTCTCTGTTCTGCATACGTTGGGCAATCCTGCAGCAAATGTTTTGCTGTCATTTTTCCAGTTCTACAATTACATTCATCAGTATCTCCTATCTTTAGTTTATTGAACAAGTGGTATTTCAGCCTGTTATGTCCTGTGCGGAGTCTGAAGATTGCTACTTGTTCTCTTCGGTCGAGTTTGTAATATGCATCATCCTTCTGATGGCCTGGATGCTCAGATTCCCATTTGGTTCTATAAGTGCTTTTTATCAACCTCTTTGCCTCATTATAGGTTATGTCTATGTCAGGCTGTGGTAGTCGTCCGCCCTCTTTTGCCAGTCTGTCAGCCTCTTCGTTTCCAGGTATACTGCAATGTGATGGGATCCACTGTATTACAACTTTTTTGGATTTCTGGCATAGACCATGGAGTGCTGCTCTTAGGTCAGTTAGTTCTGTGCTGTTATTGCTCTTGAGTATTGAGACAGCTGACTTTGCATCTGTGAAGATAGCTATTTGCTTCTCTTTATTTTCCTCCATCAGGAGCATTTCTGCTGCAGTTTTCAAAGCCTCTACCTCCGCTTTGAAGTTATTTGAAAATTTTCCAGTTGCCATTGAATGTGTTTTTTTCACTCCATTTTTTAAATTTAGGAGAATTCCTCCTCCTCCATTCTCTATTGAATTTTTGGCTGATCCATCTGTATATGCATGGGTCCAATTCCTGCTTGGGTAATGTTCTTTTATGTAGTTTAGGGTTATTTCTCTTCTTTCGGTTTCATGCTGAGTGTTCTTTTTCTCAATACCAGGAATGTTTTCTATCATCTCAGGCAGTTGCTGCTGTCTCCAAGCTGGGAAGTTGTGTGCATTGTGTATGGGCTTGACTGTTGATATGTTAAGTATAGGATCTGCCCTAATCCTTCGTTTTGCAGTTTCTACAAAGTTGCTACGCTTCAGTCTTCCCTTTCCAAAACCATTAAATCTGTTGTACATAGGGTGGTCTGTCAATCTTCTAAATTTTTCTGCTTGTTGCTGGGCTCTGCTATCTCTTCTATCCTGCATTGGTTGTAAACAAGTGATCTTTTCTAGTTCATTAATAGGCGTTGTCTTCAGGCTTCCAGTTATGATTCGCATTCCTTGGTTTTGGACTCTACTTATTTTGTTAAAGTTTGACTTAGCTGCTGTTGCCCAAGCTGCAATGCCATATTCCAGTACTGGCCTCACCCGTCCAGTATATAACTTCTTGAGAACTTTCTCATCTGCTCCCCACGTTGTACCAGCAAGCTTTTTCATGATTGCCATTCTCTGCCTTGCTCTTGTTCGATTTTTCTCAACCTGTGTCTTCCATGTCAGGCGACGATCAAAGGTGACTCCTAGATAGTTTGGATTTTCTTCATGGCGCAATATTTTTCCATTCAATACCAGCTTAGGTTGCTGAGTTTTATTTGAGAGGGAGAACACTGTGCATGTTGTTTTCTCCTCACTTATCTTCACTAGCCATGATTTTGACCAGTCCTCTAGCGCTAATAAGGCTTGCTGTATTCTGCTGTTAGCTGTACTAATATATTCTTCAGATGTCCATATGGCTAGGTCATCTGCAAAGGAGGATGTGTGTACTCTGGCTGGAAAATTTTCTGTGATGGCATTTATATATGCTAGGAATAATGTTGGTGAAAGAACTCCTCCTTGGGGGACACCTTGCTCCAGCAGCATCATTTTGCTTGTTTGTCCTTGTACTTTTGTCCTGGCAGTTCTGTTCTCAAGGTAGTGGCTGATCCATTTATACATTTTTCCACAAACATGCATGTTTTGCAGTTTTACTTTCAGTCCTTCCTTCCATACTTTATCAAATGCTTTTTCTAAATCTATCCAGACTGCTAGTGTGTGCTTTTTCTCTTGGAAGGCATCCTCTATTTCCTGAGCTATATAGGTTATTTGATCTTCAGTGGATCTGTATTTTCTGAATCCTGCTTGGTGTGGTGTTAAGAGTTTGTTTTCTTCCAGATGCCATGTTAGCCTGCCATTGATAATGCGTTCCATTAATTTTCCTACACAGCTCAGTAGACTGATAGGTCGATAGCCATTTGGTTCTTCCAGGTCTTTTCCTTTCTTTGGGACTGGTATTAGTATAGCTTCCTTCCATGCCTGTGGGACTATTCCTCTCTTCCAGCTGTTATTTAGGACTGCTAGTAGTTTCTTCTTTGCCTTGGTGCCTAGTCCTATTAGCATTTCATTTGTGATTCCATCCTTTCCTGGTGATTTCTTCTTTTTTAGGGTATTCATTGCCTGTTCCATTTCTTCCATTGTTAGATTTGCCATCATATATTCTGCTGCTGTCTCTGTATTTCTATGATGTATCTGTTTGTCTTTGATTGCTTTCTTCTGTTCGGTTGTAATATCAATGTGGTTTGCATTTGCATAGTGTTCCATTAGTGCATTTGCAGCCTTTTTGCCTGTAAGCAAGGCATTTCCTTGTTTAATTGTTATTTGTTTGTTTCTAGGTCCTTCATTGTTCATGGCTTTCACTAGTTTCCATAGTTTGTTTCCATCCCTGTCAAAATTCAGGTTTTCTGTTTTTTCCCTCCAACAATCTCTTGTTGTTTGATTTACTGTTCTTTTATATTTTGCTGAGATGGCTTTGAGAGAGATGTTTGCTTCAATTGTTTGTTCTCTCTCTGCTGTCTTCCTGGCATCTTCAACTTTGTCCTCCAAACTTTGTAGTTCTTCAGTCCAGTATGGTTTGTAATTTTTCCTCGCTCCTCTTGGAATGGACTCAGTGGCTGCCTGTATTATCGCTCTGTTTAGACTTTCCACCATTTGCTTTATGTTGCCATATCGTGTATTTATGTTTTCACAATATTTGTCTGTTAGTATGGCAAATCTGTCCCAATCTGCTCGTTTGTAATTCCAGCGGGGCAAGGGCTTTTGCTCCTGTGGAACATACTCCATATTCATTTCAAGCTTGATTGGTCTGTGGTCACTACCTGCTAATTGGTCCAGCACATGGCGATCGATTTTGTGGAGGATGTCTCCTGTGCAGAAAGCTAAGTCTGGAGTAGAAGTGGTAAGCCATCTTCTGGAGTAGAAGCTCGGTGTGTCATCCGCTTTGTTGAGTAGATGGAGATTTGAGTCTATTTCCCAGTCCTCCAATTCATCTCCTCTTTTGTCAGTATCTGGGTATCCCCATCTTTCTGAACGGCTATTAAAGTCTCCGACAATAATGCAGTTTGTGTCAGTTATTTTCATGTTTGAGAGTGTAAGGTCCTTATCTGCTGGGCTATACAGATTGTAGATTCTTATTTTCACGTCCTTTATCATTATATCAACACCTATAATTTCCGTTTGGTTGTCAGAGATCACAGATACTTCGCTGCAAGGTATTGTATTTCGTGTAAGTATTAGAACTCCTCCTTTGTGTCCTTCGCGGTCGAAACGTGTGGCCTGATATCCTCTGACTGAGAATTTGTGATTGGCGTTGAGGTGTGTCTCTTGAATGCATGCCACATCTATTCTATCTTTATGAAGACGCTGTGTTAGGGAGTCTTTCTTCTTGTAAACTCCTTCGGCATTCCACTGTAGTATGTTGAGTGTCCGGGGTATTTGGTCAATAGCTCTTAACCTACTCCTCTGTGCCTTGACTCCACAGCACAGGGGAAGGTGACCACCAGTAGTCATGGGTGGACCCCCTCGAGGCAGGGGGCCCGGCACTATCACCGCCTGATGGGACTTCACGGGATTAGCACCATATCGATTAATTTTGATTTGTGACATCATGAATTAAGTTACGTTGCACTGCTTTGTCAAGCCTGTGGCTCAGTACATCCGATTCCGACAAGCATTTATTCGGGATGCTTTCCCTAGCCTTTGACTGTCCCCAGTCTACCTACAAGGCAGCAGGTTTCACGTTGCACTGCTTTGTCAAGCCTGTGGCTCAGTACATCCGATTTCGACAAGCATGTATTTGGGGTGCTTTCCCTAGCCTTTGACTGTCCCCAGTCTACCTACAAGGCAGCAGGTTTGTGTGTCTCTTCGTCTGGTCCCTCTCCCTTGACCTGTCCGACATGGGTGGCCCTACCAGTAGCTGTGCTACCGTCGGCATAGCTCTTGGGGTCATTGGGACGCACAAGCCCCTCTACCTCGTCACGGTGGACACACAGCAGAGGGGATTATCTCTTTTTGATACGTTGAGTATTCTTCTCAGAAACCTCATTTCTGTTGTTGTGATTTTTCTTTTCTCTTTTTCTGTCATTGTCCAGGTAGCACAGAGTTGGTAGGAAGATTGTGTTGTAAAGTGCTTTCTTAGTAGTTATTGATACATGTTTGTTCTTTAGTATTGGTACCATTTGTCCAATGAGTTGATTTGCCTTATTGCACCTATTTTCGATCTCGTCTTCTGATCTGCCATTTGATGATATTATACTTCCTAGGTACTTGAAGCTCTTTACTTGTTTCAAGGGATGTTCGTTTAGGTGACTTGTTGCTGTTTGTTCTTCTTTAGTTATAGTCATTACCTCTGTTTTGCTTGTGCTAATTTTCATGTTATGTTCCCTACACATTTCGTTTAGACTATTCATGTGGTCTTGTAATTCAGCTTCTGATTTTGCTATTAGTGCTTGGTCGTCCGCAAACAGGAGTTCTCTAATGGTTAGATTTGCAGATGGTTCTTCTGTGTTCTCGTCATGCGGTATTCTTGCTGTCTCTGCTTGGCTGGTTTCTTTACATATGTTGTCTATATATGTTATGAACAAGAGAGGGGACAGGACACAACCTTGTCGTACTCCAGATCTTATGGTGAAGGGTTCTGAGTGTTCTCCAGTTACTCTCACTATGCATTCACTGTTGTTGTATAAACTTCTACACAGTATTGGTGGCGGATAATTCAACAGACCTACAACAATTATTAGACGTTGTAGTAACAAAGAGTGCAAGGAAAGGACTCTCCTTGAATATCAAGAAAACAGTAACAATGGTAATATCAAAGAAAATGGTGACACCAAAATGTGACATAGAAATAGAAGGGAAAATCCTTAACCAAGTTGATAATTTTAGATACCTAGGGGCATTTATAACATCAGATGGAAGATGTACAACAGAGATTAGGAGCAGAATAGGGCAGGCAAAAACCGCATTTCAGAAAATGAAGAGTATCTTATGCAATAAGTCACTATCACTGAATGTAAGAAAGAGAGTGCTGAAATGCTATGTAGAACCAGTTTTGGAATGTAAATGAACAAATTAAGAAGAAATTAGAAGCAACAGAGATGTGGTTCCTGAGACGAATGTTGCGAATTCCTTGGACTGCCAGAGTAACTAACGACGACTGCCTGAAACAGGCTAATGAAACTAGAACATTATATACAACAATAAGACAGAGACAAACAGCTTTCCTCGGTCATGTGATGAGAAGAGAGGCTTTGGAGAACATCGTAACAACTGGAAAAATCGAGGGGAAGAGAGGCAGAGGTAGACCAAGAGAAGTGATGCTGGATGGATTGAGACGGTGGCATGGAGGAATATCAGCAGCAGATTTGATCCAGAAAACCAAAGACCGAGATCTATGGAGAGCCATGAACGCCTACGCCAGCCGGCACGGCACTTGATGATGATGACGTTGGAGTTCACAGCCAGCGAACGCAAGCGAGCAAACAGCAAGCAAGCACAATTATCCGTTCACCACCAAAATGTAATTGTTGCTCAACGACTAATGCCTATTTGCTCTGCCCCTAACATTAATCCGTTGATCTACTGCATAGATCGGAGAAAATCTAGTCCTTGCATGCTTTGTCTTGTCAACGCTAAAATTTGATCTTTCTGACGAACTAATTCAGCGTCATTTCTTCTTCATCAAACAAGCACTGAATGAAAGCTTAAACTCTCCATCACCTTGTCTTGTACTTCATTTTTTTCAAATTCGGGCTACATACAAAGTGTAGTGAGACTTTATAAATACCCGGTACAAAAGATCAGATCATATTTCATGAAAACAAAATCGAATACGGAGGTTCTAGAAAGGACCAACATGAAAATAGGGTTGCTGAAAGAAATAATACTCATAGTTTAATGTTTTGGCCATATCAAATTACTCTTATCATACGGGAAGGAAGGAGTTAAAGGCAGGCGAACGAGAGAAAGACAGCGATACAAGTGGGAGGATAACATCAAGAGATGGACGAAGTATCTCACAGTGTATAAGGGCGAAAGACAGTGATACAAGTGGGAGGATAACATCAAGAGATGGACGAAGTATCTCACAGTGTATAAGGGCGAAAGGCAGACTATTAGACGATCTACTGCAACCAACCTTCGTTGTTCATCAGAATATGTGAAGACCTAACACCACACCCCAACGACAGTGCCTGCCATGGGACCTCCTTTACATAATTATCACAACAGTGGTAAATCTATCCCAGCGGATCAAATCCCGACCCCCAGACACGTGACACGCAATGACCTGGAGCCGGCGTTAATTATAAAACGGATCTACTTACAACATTTGAGGTGAATTCTCGTGTCCATCTAGGGTTGTGCCTCTGGGGAACGTGAGTCGCTGCACACATGAAGACCAGCACTTTATCTAAGATTTCATTATGATAATCTTGAACCTGCGCCAGCAGGTGAGGCCGGGGCCCATTATTGGATTATCCCCGCCGGAGTTGACTGACAGCTGCTGAATACCAATTATTACCAAGCGATAACCCGGTATTGTTCATTAACTGAATATATTTTTTTTCAGTTAATATTTCAATATGTTTTGTTTGGTTTATTAAATCGCGTGAATATAAACGGCCTTTGTTATCATTATTCATTGCCGTTCCGCTTTAAGATACACGAACGCACGGACAGAACGGCCCACTAACAACCCAACCAAAACATGCTAACTTCAAGGGTTAGGAATTGGGCGCGTGCATCTGATGAATGAGTTCAGCGCGGGTACCCAATACTATCTACCCATTCAGAGCGAGGAGTGCTGGTTGCGATTTTCTGTAGCATGTTCATGGGGTCGAGGAGCGGTGGTCGAGTGAATGTAATGTCGGGTTCTCTTTTAGGAGACCCGGGTTCGAATCCTCGGTATGGTTTGAATATTGTTTCCGTCGGGGCAAAAAGAAAACCCTAACCTGGACAGTTCGCGGCGACTGCATTAGCCAGGCGGATTTAATTCACAGGCACCCATCTGTGAAGTGGCACCATCTTTGGAATGTTGGTCGGTATGGGGACCCAGTCTGTTGACAGACCACACCACAGATACGTGTCCCAAGGTCTTGACCCCTGTGAGATCTGGTCTTGGTCTTGCGACCATATCAGTCCATTTATAAGGTATTATTAGCAGTAGGCGACAGTTGACGACAGTTCATGAAGCTTGATGATTATTGTCAGAGAGGATGCTTGTTCTTAAGGATCGCTTTCGTGGTTTCTTTCGTCTGTCATATTGTCTCTTGCTTTTAACTATACCCGAAGAACTGTTTCCATTAAGGCCTTGTATCGAGTACCATGGTAAATGAATACAGTTTTCAGACCTTCGGGACTGACAAGTGTGATTCTTAATTGCTTACCTGTGTTTCAGCTAATTCCTTTACAAAGACGTGTGTCTTATGCTCTATATATGAACCGCTCTATATATGGGCTGCTACATATGGACCACTCTATATGTGGACCGCTTCTTATATGGACCTCTCTCTATATGGACCGCTCTACACAAGGACTGTTCTTTATATGGGCCACCCTAAATATGGAACGTTCTAAATATGGAATGTTCTTTATATGGATGGCTCTCTATATGGACTGCTATATATGGATCACTCTATATATAGACTGCTCTATATGAATCGTTCTATATATGGACTGCTCTTTATATGAACAGATCTATACATGGACTATTCAATACATGGACCGCTCTATATATGGGTTGCTCTAGACATGCATCCTCTATATATCATCCGCTCTACATGTGGACCACTCTATATATGGACCGCTCTAAATATGGAACGTTCTATATGTGGATCGCTCTATATATCATCATGCTTTATAAATGTACTGATATGGTCGCAAGACCAAGACCAGATCTCACAGGGGTCAAGACCTTGGGACACGTATCTGTGGTGTGGTCTGTCAACAGACTGGCTCCCCATACCCACCAACATTCCAAAGATGGTGCCACTTCACAGATGCCAAGGCTGCAGTACCAGGCTGGCCCACACAGCCGGTTTCTGAGCCTGGAGAGGGGCAGGAGAACTCTGCAACACAGCAGCTATGGCGATGGAACTTCGGTACCGGCTTGAAAGGGTAAAGACTCAGTCTTCTCAAAGAATGACAACTGACCAAACAACCAACCATGATCTATTTTTCTTCCCCATTTTCCTCGTTCGTACTCATCGCTCATATATATATATATATATATATATATATATATATATATATATATATATATAGTATATATAGTATATGTGTGTGTGTTGTGTGTGTGTATGTGTGTGTGAATTGGGGAACTCTTTGAGGCCACTAAGACAACCTCATAATAACACATTCACAAGTATTGCATGGCTCTCATGGGAGAACGATGTAGAGATTAGAGGACACACTAGACAGTATAACAATTGAAGGTGATGGGTGTGTACTTGGTCATGCGTTGAAGTACACTTGTTCCTGCAGCGATGCACTGTAGTAATTTGGATGTGACAGGTTCGAATGGCGGCATGGTATCTACAGCTTTCAATTTTATGTTGTCTAATGTGTCCTCTAATCTCTGCATCTTTCCTCTATGAGCACCAAGATCTGGGACCAGTCTTTGTGGCGTGACCTGTCTCCAGACTGGGTCTCCAGATTGGCCAAGGTTCCAAGGAACCTTCCAAGGGTAGTGCATCTTTGCAGTTTTGAATGTGTTTATGCAACGTTCACTTGAAATGTGTCTATAATTGCAATGTTATCTCTTGTATGAGTTTAACCGTCTTTTTCAGTTAACTCAGTGGCCCAAATAGTTTATCTTCCACAGTTGTTTTTTCTGGGACAGAATGTTTGCCTAGATATGGCGTATTTTAGGCAGTCTGAGTATGTAACGTGTTGATGAGTTGACAGGTAGTGAGAGCGAGAAGTCTAAAGACATTCATTCCTTCAACTTTACAATCCTTATAAACAATCATACACTTATCCATCGAAAGTTTAATTTCCAATGCAAGGCGTTCAACAAAAATATGAAGAACGACAGTGACACCAGGTGTTTCCAAAGAAGCAAGCACGTCATACAAATCTGTCCGTATTATTGAAGTAAGATTATCTTTTCAACTACACTCTTTATTCCGTTTTGTTCAGTGCATTTAATCTACAAAACCAATATCCCGACAGAAAACTATTAAACAGCATGTTTTTATCTGCTTTGTGATCTATTATATAACCGGACGGTAAAAGAGTGTAATTTAGAGTCGCTGAACCGAAATACCCCGCCTTACGACAATTTTAAACCGAGTAACCTTCACGGTGTATTCAAAGAAAGGATCACAACGCAGAAATCAGAATCAGTGACAGTATAAAGCCATCAGCCGTTCAAAGAGAAAGTCTGACGTTTTTTCAGGAAACGATGCTGAGAACGGAAAACAGAACGCCAACTGTGAACAAAACAACGACAGATTTGTTCTAACGTAACTAAATGCAGTCAACAATGCCTCGTGTAAAGCTCCCTGCGATAAGATCACATTAAAAAGTATGTGGAGCGGCGTGACATCTTCCAAGAGATGTGATTAAGGATGAAAGGGATTAAAGCAAATTGTTAGAAAAATAAGGGTCTGGAAATTACTAGAGAACTGCTAGAACTAGAGTGCATGTTTCTATTGTTTCCCCACACAAACAGAATTACGTTAAATGAATGATAATGCAGATAGATTAATGATTTGGTCTATCAGAGTTCGGGAGCAGTTTTAGCGCAAAGGGTAGCGAGCTTGCTTGCCGGCCGGGTGATCGTGTTCAAGTCTCATCGAAGTGATTTATTTTAAACTGGCCTACAACAGGTACCAAGGACTGTCATGTAAATTTAAGGTGGCCGCGCAATACTGACATCTTCCATCGAGTGCAATTGGTCTATTACAAATACGGGTTTGTACACAATAAGCCTCAAGGCCTGGAAATGGGTCCTTTACTGATGTCATTGTGCTAACGAGAATGGTTCAGTAAGCGAGAAAGACAGGCCAAAAGCTATTTAAGAAAACATAGTTTACTTAGTACCGAAGAACTTTTCTTTGTAACACTGCTAGCTTAATGGCGAATTCTCAAACATCACAGCAGCGCTGTCGGCTTAATGGTGAATTATACATGAACATTCATAACAACGCTGTCGGCTTAAAGGTGAACTGTGAATGAACATTCATAACAAGGCTCTCGGTTTAAAGGTAAAGTATGCGTGAACATCATAGCAACGGTGTCGGCTTAATGATGAATTATGAATGAACATCCATAACAAGGCCGCCGACTGTATCGTGAATTATGAATGAACATCATAACAGTCCTGTCGGCTTTTTTTGATGAATTCTGAATGGATATAGCAATGACACTCCTTGAAAACTCACAGATGCTTCATACGTGAACATCATAGCAACGGTGTCGGCTTAATGATGAATTATGAATGAACATCATAACAGTCCTGTCGGCATTTTTTGATGAATTCTGAATGGATATAGCAATGACACTCCTTGAAAACTCACAGATACTTCACACCTCTCATGAATGTTATTTTGCATAGGTGCAAAATTCGCACAGAGGCATGATCTTCCACGCCAGCCGGCAAGGCACTGGATGATGATGACATACATACAGACAGACACACGCACACACACTCACACACGTAAGTGCATGCAAAACACACTCACACAATAAGCACTAACTCTCGTACTTCTGCATCCCCTGGTCCATTTCCCCTCTCGGAAATCCCTTGATGAACATTTATTCAAGAAAAACGTAACAATAGCTATCAGCCATCTCCACCCTCCTCCAGCCACAATCCCGTAACGTAACAACCGCGTAATAATACGGAAAAGGTCGTTAACAACTTGAAAGCGGCGAGTTATTCCCATCCGGTTTGAATAGTGGGAAGACTACACAACCGAACATGGGGTGTTTTATGCAGAGACAGAAGCCGTTAAATCATCGTTTTCCAACTAAGTTTTATTGGATCGTTTGTCGGAGGCGTTTAAAAGCTTTAAAATGTATGGTTGGGAGGGAATACAAATGCAAACTAGATACTCAGGGAGCGAGGTCTGTTCAGGGAGTATTGTATCGTCAAAAAAGGAAGATCTGTATCGGGGGAGATAGAGACTGAGTCTTGTGTGCTGCTAAAGCCGCGGTTCCCGGGTTTCGGGTGTTAATGTTTGCACTGTATCCGCAATAAGTCATAAACAAGGATACGAGGAAGGTGCAAAGGTGGCGTTCGTTCTATAGACGGAGCATTTTATGGTTATTTTAGGGAGAATATTTCAGGTTTTCGCTGCTGCTGGTGGTTTTGGTGCAAATGAAAAGTTCTTCGAAAGAATATTAATCTGGAAACCAAAATGATTACATTATTTTTAACTTTCTAAGAGGCGTGCTTACTGTGTGGGTTTTCTTAAAGGATAGCCGGCAATTCTGGATCAGATGGTGTGTATAACTTGGTGTGCATGAGATGTAAATGAAGGAGAGAGAGAGAGAGAGAGAGAGAGAGAGAGAGAGAGAGAGAGAGAGAGAGAGAGAGAGATATATAAGGAGAGATAGAGAGAGATGTGGAGGAGATAATGAGACGGGAGAGAGAAAGAAAAGAGTGAAAGAGAGAGAGGGAGAAGAAGGCAGGCACAGACGGATAGACGGACGGACGAATAGACAGACAGACAGACAGACGGACGGACGGACAGACAGGGGTGGGTGGGTAGGTGTTAGGTGGATAGATAGATAGATAAAAAGAAAGATAGATAGATAGATAGATAGATAGATAGATAGATAGATAGATAGATAGATAGATAGATAGATAGATAGATAGATAGATAGCCAGACAGACTTACACAAAGAAGATTCTATCTAAGCTGAGGTGTACAGTTTCATTGCCTTCTCATTCTTCATAATATCCTCGTATACTACCGTTAAGACAGGTGCAATTTAGACACATGCTTGCAAAGGACACAATGACGCATTGGATGCATGGGCCTCTAAGACACATGCACAATTTGGATGCAGGCGTAATCTAACTGCATACCGCATGACTAGAACCAGCACTACAGCTGACCGAACATAAATAAGACTGCAACCATGACGCCAGAATGTGGTGTGCTAGACGATTTCATCGGCATGACTTCCGCGTTATGTGATACGTGGCCAAGATGGCTACCATGTCAACTGTCAACTGGAAACTGACATTGCACAACGTTTTGGCAGAAAACGTGGGTGAGAATGGAACCAGGACATCCTCACTTTGCAGTGAAGTCTAGTAATGCGTGCATTACGGCATACGCACAAGACGAATTCTTTCTTTTTTTCGTGTCCTACATTCTCAAATGTAACATGAACACGATCGATACAAATAATGGCACACTACTGAACGAAAATTGCCCAGTAACTCACAAAGAGCCACTAAATGCTGGGTTTGACCGCAATGTCCCGTAAATGACATGCAACTAGCTTGTAACTATCAATTGACAATACAGTTGTTGTCAAGTCCTTTGAGCTGCCATGAAGATGTTCTTGACATGTTTTTGGTGTCGCCCTGATGCATTCTGATTGGCCTAGGGTATACAGGGCCGCAGAATGTAGTACGTTATTAGCAGTCTCTTTGTCTGTGTCACTTGGGTATTGACCCGTAGTACCAAAGTTAAAGTTGTTAAAGTGGTGGCACCAGAGTGTATCGCTAAGTCTGGGGATTATTGTTCTTCCTCCCCCCCCCCCTCCCCCAGCCCTGTCATTTGTCATTTCCTTTTAAGGGATAATCTTTGAACAGCGTTTAACACTGACACGATGGTTTTATCTTTGTTGAAACTATGTCAAGTAATAGCGGTAGATTTATGTAGTAGGACAACCAGACGCTCACAAACAACGCAGGACGCCTCGACAATAAGTTATTGTTCTCAACTCTTCTTATACCTCTTATTTTTCCTAGCATTTGCAGTCTTCTGTCCTCTCCATGATATTCATCTCTCTCTCTCTCTCTCTCTCTCTCTCTCTCTCTCTCTCTCTCTCTCTCTCTCTCCCTCCCTCTCTCTCTCACTCCCTCTCTCTCTCTCATTCCCTTCTTCGTGTGCTTTTAGTTTTCCCTCTATTTCTTATGTTCTATGAGTTCCACAGAAAGGGCTTTGCAGCTACAACAAATACTACCTACTTGGTTATATAAATACATGCAGACTGGTAGACTATATATAATATACATAGTGCTCAATCCACATTCTGTAGATCACACAAGGAGAATCTCAGCACTGTGCATAAACCCTGTTACGAGTAACAACATGTGCAAGCTAGAATTACATCTATTACACAATCTTATGCGGGTAGGCTTTCTAATTTTGTAATTTGTTCTTGGCAGGGGCATTTGCTACCTGCTCATATTTCCAACTGCCGAGGGATTTTGTACGTGCACAACGGCGTCCCGAATCTTTCCGCACTTGTCCAGAAGACTAAATGTTCAATCCGCTAACCCACGATCAACCGTTTTCTTATGTTTGTAACACTCCATACCGCTCACGCCGCGACGGTACACGATCTGCATGAGTTAGAAGCGGACATTGTTCACTGAAGCCACTCCAACGCTTTAATTACTGGATCAATGGCAAACATGCCATTGCACTGCACTTCCTGTTGGAACATCGCGGGCGAGATGGTGTTATGGTTATAATGTTACGGTGACAAAACATGGGCGTGACAGGGCACGGCTTGGATACTGGATGTAAACGTTCACTATGGGAGAGAAAGAGTGACCACCTATTCCTCCGTACACACAAGCCTACAAAAAGGTAGTGGTTCCACTTTGGATGTGTGCAAGCCAAGCCACAAGCGGGCCGAAAGTTGAACGCATCTTCTTGTAGCCTAGGGTTCCGAGATAAATATCACATTTTGTTCACTATCTTTTCACTGTTCTCATTTGTTGACCTTTCTATCCTTCTCATTCGGTGTCATTATACGTGTTAATATGCTGCACGTTGCGTGTTTGTTTGCTGATGAAGGCTATACGCCGCAGCGTCGTTTGTGTTCAGTAAGTGTTCTTAAAGCTGCATTACTTTGTGTTATTTGTTTCTTCTTGCACTCTTGTTTTTTTTTTCTTTCGGCTGCTCCCTGGCGATATGGTTACGGACGCAGTTCGTGATCCCGCATAGCCGCGTTCGAAACCTCGTACGCGCGATTTGGCAGCAGACCGCGTTGTGTTGGTTGTGTACGGAATGGTATGGGTGCCGGTCGTTCAGAAAGCAATGGCAAACTACGTGCCAAGAGATTACAACAGCAAAACATGCTGGTGTTGACTGCAACGTCCTGTAAAGGATATGCAAGTAACTATTGTTTTACACGTATTGGAGTATTCGAGGCATGTTAGCAACATGGTGGAAGCCCCATATTTGTACAGACCAATCGACACTCCAGGGGTGAAGTGGCCAACTCGTATGCCGCCTTTACTGCCGCAGACATTTCCTGGTCACAATTTATTCCAGATCGACCCGGGAGCCTAGTTTAGTTTTAAAAATTCGCCTTGATGCGTAATGGAATCGGCTGCTACTGGGCCGGCAGGCTAGCACGATAGAAGAAAATACTGGGTATACAAATAACCTTTCTAGTAGTATGAACTACACCGCATGAGTCTTCCGATCATCAGAAGTTTACCCCCTCGCCGAAGGTTTCGGCCCATTTACCTTCTTTAAGGGTCATGACTTCCAGATGTTTTTATCCTAAAAAGTTAAATCTCCGAATTAGTCAAATCTTCTAATCAATCAAGTCTCATAAATAGCTAAATCTCCGAATCAGAATCAGTCAAATCTTCTAATCAACCAAGTCTCCGAATCAGAATCAGTCAATTCTTCTAATCAACCGAGTATCCGAATCAGTCAAAATAAGGATAAGGAAAAGTACTACTACGCATCTTTCGGATTTACCGAATCACAATAACGACGGAAGCAAACTTGAGTGGGAGGCCGATGATTAATGCTGCTACCATTATCACTTGTATTGACCAAGCTGGTTGTTAACACCGCCAGCCACGTGTTTCCGCTGACAGGCTGTAGACATGTTGATAGGGTGAAAGTGGACACGGCAGTGGACAGGCGCTCCGGGTAAGCCGATTAAAGCGGCGTCCGAGTGATTGTAAGTCGCACTCGAGTGAGCCGGCCTGCTGGTTTCTAACTGCGACTTGTGGCTTGATAGGTGAATCATGTGGCATTAACCCCTTGTTTTCGCTTGCCAGATGTTACTTGGGCTCAGTTGGTCGGTCTTGTTTCTATATGTATGTTCCCGACATTGCTTGTTCTGTCCCCAGGTGTAGTGGTATAAACTCCACCGTGGAGCAAGCACAACAGGGGGTTTTCTGATCATCAGATGTTAACCACTTTATCTTCTTAAAGCACTCGGGCGAGGGCCCACGCGGGACACAACTCCCAGGTGTCTTTCTCCTGATGTACTTGCGGATACTGTACGACAGCTTCAGGTAATGTGACTGCAGTCGCCCAATTAAATTCTACGATGTGTATGCCCTACCCGACTGCCACTCTGCCCTCGGGAAGACGAACCCACCCGGTGCATCCCTATTCGCTTCCTTCTCACAGCATCTTTGATTTGGCTGGCAGAAAGCCGGATTTGACTTTTGACGGCGATACTTCGGAGGAGCGGCTGGCCGAGTGGCTAGAACGCCGGACTCTCGTTCGGGAGACCCGGGTTCGACCCTCGGTAAGGTGTGGGATTTTTTTCTGTCGGGGGCAAAAAGAAAATCCTAACCTGCATAGTTCGCGGAGACTGCACTAGCCAGGCGGCCTTAATTCCTCAGGCTCAAAGACCTCTCTGCCAAAAACCGCAAGGTACTATCTTCTTCTTCTTCAGCGTTCCGAGCCATTGAGGTTCTTTGCTGCAGATACAATCCGTCTCCATTCGTCTCTCTGATTGACCTTCTCTTGCCAGTCGTTGATTCCAAGTGCTTGTAGGTCTGTATATAAATATTATCTCTCCACCGTCTTCTTGGTCTACCTCGGGGTCTACGGTCATTTATTTCCTGAGTGTAAGCGAGTTTTGTTTTCCTATTATCTTCCACTCTTTCTATATGCCCCAGCCATTGTAGTCTATTAGCCTTCATGATACCAGTGATTAGCGGGTACTTAAAGATATCATAAATGTATTTGTTACTTCTTCTTTTCCACTCTCCACTTTGTGTATCCCTAATGGGTCCAAAGATGCATCTTAAAACTTTGTTCTCAAAGGTTTGTAACAAGGCTTCGTCTCCTTTCGTTGTACTCCAGGTTTCAGAGCCATACAGCACAACTGATCTGATCAGTGTTTTGTATATTGTGATTTTGGTGTTATGAGATAGCGCCTTTGATTTTAGTAGATGTTGTAGTGCGTAGTATATCTTATTTCCAGAATTGAAGGTACTATATTGGCAGTAAATGACAGTTATGATTTCTTCTTCTTCTGCGTTCATCCGGATTATAAAAATTTTTTTTATTATTCGGACGTGATTGCGTTGTGCCTGTTTACAGCAGAGCTGCGTTCTTGCGCCGTTAGGCCGACACATCCGACTTCTGCGGGAATTTGTTGACCGGGTTAACCATCCCTGGTGACGGGGACACGAACATTTGACCTCCGGGCGACAGGCAAGTGAGGTCAGTCATCTGGCCTAGCCTGATAGCCGTTAAATGTCCGCAACTGTCTAGAATATTATTGCGAGGGAAAGGCGGTAGCCAAGGGATTTAGCTACCCTACGATTGCTGAAGGTCTAACAAATAACATCTGAAAGGCAAATGGCCACAAAGGAAGCCGCACGATACGTTAGCGTGGTTGATAGGGAGCTGTGCTGATAATGCCATGAAGACACGGTCGGACTAGGGTTCATCGTCTCGCTAAGTGTGGGAACGATTAGCCATGGTCACCTAGTTCTCCAGCATTCAGGCCCACAACATGTGATGATCATTTCACAGCACACAGCCATAGCAGGTCCTGTTTTAGGACATGTTTTCTTTTCCAATACTTAGAGGACACAAACAGAAGTAAGAAGGGTGGCCTGATACCGAGGTAGCGGGCAGTTTTGACTTAACTTCATTTCCTTTCTTTATTTTGTCTAATCTAATTATGACCCTGACACAACCGTGTTGTGATGGGTTTTAACGTGTTGGTATGGGAGCCGGTCGTTCAGAAAGCAATGGCAATCTACTGAACGTAAACTTGCCATGACATCAACAACAGCAGTAAAATGCTGATGTTGACAGCGATGTCCTGTAAATAGGATATGAGAAAAAAAATATCTAATTATAAAACAATGGGAAATAACAAAGAAAAGTCGTTTCGTATATTGTATTCGAAAGGTGAAAAAAATGCTACAAAAAATGACGAGACTTCAGGAATTAGGTGGTCCCAACTAATTGTGTGCAGACAGAAAGAATTCATAGTAAATTTGCTATTACCTTTGGGGATAACTATTGCTCTACTTTTGAACAATATCCGTGACTGTGTGTTTTAAGTATTTCAGCCAAATTATAATTAATGTATTCTCTTCACATGATTTATATCTTTTCAGTGTGCACACGAAGAGATACAGCTATATAAACCAAGCAATAAATTATGAAATCTATTGTTATCTTCTGTGTTGATTTGAGTTGAGTCAAGAACCGACATCTTCACACTCGAGAAATTCCCACCCTTGTTGCGTCCTTATCTTCAACAGGCCGCAAAGAGTCCCACAACTATGGTATCAGTTTCAGTCTGAATTTATTTGTCCGTCTGGCCTTTCGTCGAAGTCCTGGATATCGGCCGTATCCTCTAGTCCAGCGGTTCTCAACTAGTGGGGAATTGCCCCCCCCCCACCAAGGGGAGAATTTTATGGTTTCGGGGGGGGGGGGGGGGGGGTTAAGACCACAGATTGGCAGACTGAAAATGGCTTCAGGCACAATATCTATGTTTCCTATTGAGCGCTTTGTTTGATGAAGCACGATTTTCTGGTAATTTGGTGTCGTGTATTAAGTGACAATTCTTTGACGTTTTACTACACTATAACTATGCAATAAAAAGATGTCACTTGAAACGAGAAAAAGAGTGTTGAGATGCTACATTGAACCTGTACTTTTATATGGATGTGAAGCGTGGACAATGAGCAGTCAGGCTGAAAAACATCTGATGGCTGTAGAGATGTGCTTTCTGAGGAAAATGCAAAGAATACCATGGACAGTCAGAAAGACCAATAAACAAGTCCTTCAAGAAACAAATGAAGATCGTAAATTGATTAGAGAAATTAGACGTAGACAGTCAAAATGTTTTGGGCATGTTATGAGAAGAAATGGATTGGAGAATTTGGTGACAACTGGTAAGATCGAGGGGAACAGACCAAGGGGAAGACCTAGAAGCAAGTACCTGGATGGCTTGGCCTTGTGGCATGGTCGAGACAAAAACACGGAGCTGATCCACGACTCTGGTGATCGAGTGAGATGGCAGAACATGACCGCCCACGCTTACCGGCATGGCACATGATGGCTGATGGATGGAACTATGCATGTAAAGGTTATGTAAAATATGGAAGAAAATAAGAATTTCCAGTATTATTGTCACGTTATCTTGAATGCACCTTTTGAGGCTGACAATTTCGGAAAGGTGGGAATTCTTCTTTCTTTCGCTGGAAAGGGGGGAATGACATTCTAACATATGGTGAAAGGGTGCATGAGTAAAAAAAAAAAAAGTTGAGAACCCCCGCTCTAGTCCCTCCCTGCCGCATCATCTGTGTTTAAATGAGAAATGATCGGACGGCGTCCCATGTGCACTGTAATACCACACCCATGACTTCATATAAACATGACAAGCATGTCTCGGTGAGTCAGCTGGAAGCAATTCGATCATGGAGCAATACCACCATGTCTCAACTCGGCACACGTTCAATAAATTATGATATAGATAGCGTCGCCGGCGCTGGACTTTCGTGTCACTAGCTGCTCGAGCTTGTAGTGAAATATGAGCTGAAAGACAAATGTCATGCAAATTTTATACGCCTGCCTTTAATCCCCATTGGAAAACGGCCCTTCAACAAACTCAACGCCACTCGGCCCTATCTTTTGCTATCTCATGCAGCTCCCCCCATGTCCTTCACATATTATTAATCTGTCACTAATTCTCTTCTCCGTGTGTTTTAATGTCTCATCTATTTCGTTTTTTCCTTATCTGTAAACGTGTTTGTGATTGGTTGAATCTGCAGTCAAAGTTGTCTACGAGATAGAGTAGCCAGCCCCACTCCAGCCCTCCGTAGTTACCCTAGTTACTAGTTTGTTTCCCTTCTGGGTCCAGGTAACACACCGCTGCATCTAAAGTTCGCTAAGGAAGTGTGTACTGTCCAGAAGATGCTATTATCTTAAATATTAAAGTCCAGGAGACATATTCTTTGTGGACAGTGTGGCCAACGTATTTCAGTTTCCAAGACATGCTCCTTTTATTGCCAATTATAATGTCAATATAATTGTAAAATTCATTGAAATGATTAACCATTAATCTTTTGTGGCAAATTAAGACGCAGAAACAAAACCCAGTACCAAACACTCACCCTTCAACAGTTAAGGAAGATAATTCTCTGGGAACTCACAGCTGGAGACATATACACAGACATCTCACGCTGTATTTTACATGTCTCTGTATCATTATTATATAGGTTGACATCTCAGTTTATCAGTTTACTTCATATTTCTATGTAACATTATATACAGAGATATCTCAGTTTATTTTATGTCTCTGTAACAATATATATATATATGACAACGAGTGTGTAGTATGTGAAACAATCATTTAGTATGAGAGCCATCAAGTTTATCCTGTGAGAAACAATATGAATGTAGTGTGAGAACCATCAAGTTCATCATGTGAGAAACAATATATATGTAGTTTGAGAACCATCAAATTTATCCTATTGTAAACAATCTGAAGTTTGAAAACAGTTAAGTGTATCCTATATACTCTTATATAAAACATACTGGAGTGCAATGTTGATGGCAAGCGAGCAAGACGCAGACAAGGGTACAAGTGGGAAGATAGCATCAAGAGATGGACGAACATAAACTGACAGAATGTATAGTCAGGCGAGAGACAGACAGTGTTGGAGATCCATTTGCAGCCAACCGTCAATGTGGACACGGCACCTGATTGATTGATTGATTGAAGCAGAAGTGTATCCCTCGAGAAACGATATGTGTGCAGTTTGAGAACCATCAAAGAGTAGCTTGACAGTGTGACGTCAGCTGTAACAAGAAGGTCATGGAGCTTGTAGGTAGTGTGCAAAACAAGCCTGTGTAATGTGAGCACGGGACTAGACAACCAGGAGCATATCTCCAGCAATCTAAAGACAATAGCACACTTAATGGGGAGCACATTTACATGCTGAATTTACCGATAAGATTCTAACAAACTCCACAGGGAGCACATTTACATGCTGAATTTACCGATAAGATTCTAACACTCCACAGGGAGCACATTTACATGCTGAATTTACCGATAAGATTCTAACACTCCACAGGGAGCACATTCACATACTGAATTTACCGATAAGATTCTAACACACTCCACAGGGAGCACATTTACAAGCAGAACTTACCGATAACATTCTAACACAGCAGTTCAAACACAGTGTATCCAACAGGTCAGGTGCCATAGGAATGCAACAGTCATAGCTATCCACGTCTGCCGTTGAATGTCTTCCTCCTGTCACATGCAACAACAGTGTCCACAGAGTTCAACACTTGGACACCTTGCACTGTTTTTGCACACTTCCTAACTAAACAATATTTTAATACCGTTGAACTTTCAGGTAACTCTCATTTGTATGATTTTTATTTAGGTTATGGGATTGGCTTCCTTCTATTTCAATGAATGATTTTTTTAAAAAGCTCACAGATAGACCATGCATACCCTGGGTACCAGAAATTATATTGTTGAAGTAAAAGCAGCGGATGTGATACGGGCCACCCACCTATTGTCGAATGGTCTATAAAAATATGGGTCTTGCACCATATGCCAAATGGTCTTATGGCGTGAAAATTGGTACTTGACTGACTTAAATAGTCGATGACGACCGGTAAGGGACTATTCATAAACTTTGCCAATGGTGGCTGCAGGTAAGGTAAAGCCTATGTGAATGAGGAGTAAGTTGTATGAGTATGGACTATGTGGGTGGCCAAGTCATGCGTCAGTATTTAATGGTGAGATGAGGTTATCTAAATCAATGACCTTTATTATCTATAAACACGGGTAAGTCAATGTGAAGGAGCTATGTCTATATGAATACGCCGTCATTGTGAATGAGTCAGATTCATGTGAATGAGTAAGGTCGTTGTGGTTGAGTAAGATTCACGTAACATTTTCCGTGGTGCTTAAATGTCAGACAGATGGAAATTACTATAAGTTAGACAGCTTGCCATCGCTAGTCAGTACAGGCTTGAACATGAGTGACATATTCAAAGAAACACACAAAATATTACCGAGAGTAGCAAAGGGAGGTGTGTATACAGGATACCACATACAGAAGACTGCAATGACTAATTATGTTTCCACTCCATTGTAACAAAAGGAAGTTTACACTGCGAAAGATTGCACAAAGACAGTTACAAGAACTGAGAAAGCAAATGGTGGTAAACACACACAAAAGTGCAAATATACTGTAGTAGTTAACATAATAGAGAGAAAAATTAACACATTACAATTAACAATATCGAGACATGTGTCATTCAGTAAAGCTAACAGCCAGTAATGTCCACATAGAGTAACACAACGATGAAAAATAGTAAGTAAGAAGAAAAAGCAAACAGAATAATCATGCAAAGTGTACAGAAGTCCACAAAGATAATTAACAACACTGAAATGTAATACTACAACTCGAGGGAAGCTAATGCCAGGATATTTTATACTAAACAAATTACGCTCAGAAGGTCAAAAACAAAGTAGTAGTACAGTACCGTGTATGTAAAGAACAGAAGTTATGTTCTTTCTTGATGGTAATAATAATATTGTAATAGTAATATTGAATAATATTAACTATCTTTAACCGTTACAACACGAGCGAAATATTCCTAAGCACACGTCTTAGTATAACACACTGACTCAACTAAACTTAGCAAATATACGCAAACTAAAGTGAGCAAAAATATATTCCTGTGTGAGTCTAACAACGAAATAAGCAAATAATAACCGAAGAGGGTACTCTCTAGAAATCAGCACACTCGCACAAAATCCTAGACCGACGTCCAGTTTTGAAAAGTAACCTAGCTGGCATTTGAAATCTCAGACACCTACACCACAATAGAGAAACTCTCGGGGTCAAAGCTGAGTCGGTGGGATCTCCACTGGCCAATCGCTGGCGTGTAAACAACCTGACACTTAGCTGGGGTTGTAGGGGAAACACTCAGATCAAGATGGATAGAGATGGGTCGTCACGTCTCCCACACTCTCGCTCCATGCACCCACCTTTAGCGGTTTCTGCTGCGAGCGCAATTATCGGTCTTGTACGTTGTCTGACAGACTTGTCCCTACCGTCCATTTAGCATGTTGGCGTTCCAGGAAGAGAACAAGAAGCCGTGTTGTGTTGTTAACCATGTTTGTACGCGTATTTACTATAGCTTGATTGTTAGTTCGCATTTGGTATTGAGATGTGTTTTAATTTGCAATGTGGTTTGGTCATTTAATTACTTGCTTGCATGTTCTCTTGATGTAATCTGACCGAAAGGATAAGAGCGCTCGCTCTTAAACTTTCGGTGTGCTGATGAGGTAGTGCGTTCAGCCTACACCGGCATTAAAAAAATAATTGCATATCCTTTACAGACGTAGCAGTAAAGCCCAGAATGTTTTGGCTGTTCGTGATTCCTGGGCAAGTTTATGTACAGTAGCTTGCCATTGTTTTCTGAGCGACCGGCACCCATATCATTTCATGAAAAACCAACACAGCTGTGTTTCCAGCGTGGTACGCTGGATTACGAACTGCGTCCGTAACACCTTCGCCACTTCGAAACACAGCTATGTTGGATTTTTTAAATGAAATGGTATGGATGCCGGTCGTTCAGAAAGCAATGGCAAACTACTAAACATAAACCCAGGAATCACGAACAGCCAAAAAATGCTGGGGTTGAATGCTACGTCCTGTAAAAGACATGCAACTAACACCGATATTGAGTTGGGCTGAAACGTTGACTTCTCGTTCAGAAAGCAGTGGCAAACTACTGCACTTAGCCTTCCCTGGAAAATCAACATGAGGTTGAGCGCAAGTAAAGAAGTCAATGGCCTAAGTGATACAGGCTGAAGATGCGCATGAATTGATTAACACAGGCGAAGTCAAGACAAAACACGGTCACAAGTCAGTATTGCCCTCGGCAGCGAATGTAGTTAAAGTTTGTTACATGGCCTTTACAGTATGTGACACTCAACCCCAGCATTTATTGACTGTGACTTACTGTGGGATTTGGCCCAGTAGTTTGCCATGGCTTTCTAAACGGCCGACGCCTCATAACATTGAAAACAGCTCAAGAGGACTGCTTCCAAATCGTCCGCAGCTACTTTGAACACTTAACTCCGTATGGTTGGCAATATCTGGGACAACCATTTCCATGAATTAGTAACAGGAGGCCGTCTCCGTCGCAAAGGTTTACGGACGCGATTCGTAATCCTGTATAGCCGCGTTCAAAACACAGCTGCGCGCGATTTGGCAGCAGACTGAGTTGCGTTGGTTTCGCGTTTCTAACGCTGCTGGTCGTTCAGAAAGCAATGGCAAAATACTGAACGTAAACTTGCCAAAAGATCACAACGGCAGAAGCGCTGGTGGTGACTACGATGTCCTATAAAGGATATATGCACAACAACAAAAAAAGTTAACAGGAGGCTATAAAAAAATCCATTTTGCTCTATCATAATTGTTCAATATGCATTTTATAACACTTAGTATAGATTTTAATGAGAATATCGCCTGCAAATGTCTACTTTCATGGTTGTTAAGGTTTCTTGGGTCATTGATTACCAAAAATGGTGACACAATGAAAGAAATTAAAAGTCGAATATCGATTGTTCTTCAAAGACTAAAAGAACTGAATAAATTATGGAGTGGGACAGATAGAACTACAACAATTAGTTTTTTAGGAGCATGCATCTTTCTCTTTGCAACATACGCCTTGGAGACCTGGGCACTTATTAAACAAGCTGAACGGCTCATTAATGCCTTGAATATAAATGTTACAGACGGGTTCTAAGAATATCTTGGATAAAGAAAAGAACAAATGCTGAATACTTCTAGGGCTGAATACTGAAGAAGGTTAGCTATTAACGAAGATAAAACAAAGAAAATTGAAATAAAGTGGTCACTTGAAACGGCATGACAGTTTAGAGAGAACAATAATGGAGGAGTATATACCTGGGAATAGAGGAAGAGGAAGGCCAAAGAGAAGATGGGTGCAGGGTTTTATGAATGATTTCCAGATGGGTGTATCGGACGCGGGATATCTTGCTTATGATCGGGAAGTTTTCCGGAAGATTGTTATGGGAGCGTGGTTCTGCAAAGGACATGTGTACCCTGTGGGAAGACTCGAAGGGTGAGAAAAATTGCACACAAAACCTTAAAAAACATTTAAAAAACTGTCACTTTTACTAAAAGTTAACGCTAAGCTAGAAACTGTGTGGAGCTAAAGAGGAACTTTAAATCACGTCGAGTTCAGCGTGAGAACTTGCATGACTTGGTCATTGTTATAGATGCGACTGCCAGAAGAAGAAAAGGAAGTAGTAGTAGTAGTAGTAGTAGTAGTAGTAGTAGTAGTAGTAGTAGTAGTAGTCGTAGTAGCAGCAGTAGCATTTGTAGTAGTAGTAGTAGTAGTAGCAGCAGCATCAGCAGTAGTAGTAGACGTAGTAGTAGTAGTAGTAGTAGTAGTAGTAGTAGTAGCCCCGGGAAGGTTAACCCGGTCAACAAATGCCCGCAGAAGTCGGATGTGTCGGCCTAACGGCGCAAGAACGCAGCTCTGCTGTAAACAGGCACAACGCAAACACATCCGGAAAAAAACTCCGGATGAACGCAGAAGAAGAAGAAGAAGAAGTAGTAGTAGATGTTGTTGTTATTGTGGCAGCAGCAGCAGAAGAAGAGGAGGAGGCGAAAGAAGAAGCCGCAGCACACAACTTGGAAGAAAGAAGAGAAGGACGAAAAGAAGAATAGGAGGAGGAAGAGAAGGTAAAAGAAGAATAGGAGGAGGAAGAGAAAGGAAAAAAAGGAAGGGGGAGAGAAAGGAGGAAGAGAAAGAAGAAGAATAGAAAGAAGAAGAAGAAGAAGAAGAAGAAGAAAAAGAAGAAGAAGAGACTTAAAGCAGCTAATTAAACTGTTGTATTTGTGCCACAGAGAAACCATTGTAATAACGTCCATGCGCAAGTTAATCCGATGCATAAAACACCATATATAGATCAGGGCTCGTCAGCTGGCTCGGAAATATACAGACACAAATGATCTAGAGCAGTGGTTCTCAACCCGTGGGGAATCCCCCCTCCCGGGGAGGGGGATTTTTAGGGTGTCCAGGGGGCGGGGGAATTAAAATTATCTCAATGTCACGTTACTACAAGAACCGATTACTTGATATTGTTCCCACCATACTTTACGGATCTGTACTTATTCTCCTTCTGAAATTCGTTTTATAACATAAGAAGACTCTCAAATTACGAATATTTAGACGTCTAGACTTGTTCTAGTATGTGTTATTAAATTTAGCTTCCATTTCTACGTATACTGTGTAAAGGGGGGGGGATTTATAGGGATGAAATTCGAAAGGGAAGGAATGTCGTTCTGAACATACGGTGAAGGGGTGCATGGGCCAAAAAAGGTTGAGAACCACTGACCTAGAGTGACGTTTCAATGTTATAATATCGATATTTCTTCTTCGTCAGATCTGTTCTCGTGTCCTAGTATATTGCAGCGGGCAAGGATTCACGGCACACTCACAGCTTTGAACGTGTAGCAGGTGTGTTTTATTGTTTCTGAGAGTGTTTCTCTGTTTTTGCTGGTGCTTTAGACCGTGATGTCTGGTTGGGAGTCGGTCATTGTACAACACATCTGTTGCCGGGTTGTGAAAAACAAATTTGATTTTCATATGTATTAGGTGCAAGGTACAGTGATCCATTCGGCAGATACTTCCAGAAGGGTGTAGAACAGTGGTTCTCAACCGGTGGGGAGTTCCCCGCAAGGGGGAAATTTTAGGATTTCCGGGGGGGGGGGGGGGGGAAGCATTAAGATCGCATATTGGCAAACTCAAACTGGCTTGAGGACCATACAAAACGCGATCGTCCCCTTTTCTTGAATTATGTGTGAGTATTGCGTACAGTTGTGTGTGTGTGTGTGTTTGTGTGTGGGAGGATGGGTGGGTGGGTCTGTGTAAAGGGTGGTGGTGGAGCGGAGCAAAACGTTTTGGAAAGAGGGAGGGGGGATGACATTCTGAACATATGGTGAAGGGGTGCATGGGCCAACAAAAGTTGAGAACCACTGGTGTAGAGTGTTGAAGCATATAACATGTCCAATATTGCCACTGGTGTGAGGTGTTGGCCTTCTACTTCTTCCCAGCTTTCTTCTGTTTTCCTTCTTCTGTTTTCATTCTTCTTCTTCTTCTTCTTCTTCTTCTTCTTCTTCTTCTTCTTCTTCTTCTTCTTCTTCATTTACCCCCACCTTTCTCTGGCTTACCTTCTTCTTCTTCCCCAATCTTTCTCTTGCCACCATCTACTTATATAACTCCTTGTCTCTTGCTGACCGTCTTCATGCCGTGACCTAGTGGTTATGGAGTATAATAACTTCACGTCCCTACATCGTCCTCTCGATATGATCTTAATCTGGAAGCTACGTGTATAGATCATTGACCTAAACGTATGGTTTGGTTAGTTGGTGAATCCTGTGAGTTTTAACTTAAAGATTGTCTAAGCCACTGCATCTATGGTAGTGTAGTTGGTGGAGAGACTTTCCTCCCCCACCTACAACAGATGTCGAAGTTGACAAAATTGATTGCATTCCATTTGTAGTTTACATCGGGTCTCATATGTTTCTAATCAATAATTATAAACCAAATAAAACACAACAAGCTAAAACTAAAACAGTCGTTGGGTAACAATGGCGACTTGAATGCAACAAAGAAACACAGGAAAAACACATGGACAAAGGGGTTTGGAGCAGAACATTCCTGATATAAAACTATACCCAACATCAACCACTCCGACACATGGTTTGATCATAAAACAAAACAACCGAGTGAGAACAGGCAAGACTATCAAAAGCCAAAGAGAATTAGCCGGAGGAAAATGGTCACAGCTTTGAAATAAAACCCCCATAACCAGACGTAGTGAGCTGAAAAGTGGTGATATTATACGACCTTCTTGTTCCCAGTAAAGCGATTGACGAACTTCCGCCAGGCACGTCTGCAGATAAGCGAATTCTCTCGACCTGGGAACCCACGCGCACCGCTGCCACCTCTTAACCTGTCGCCGTTTTCGGAAGACAAACCGAAAACACTCGGAACGAATTACGAGCTTCCAGCGAGCATTTTTTTACGCTGATAATCTTCGTGTCAAAAGTAGCAACTCGGCGTCGGCGGATGCCATGACACCGTAAGGAGATACTATACAACAGACGCGTTCTTTGGGATTCCGACACAGTTTTTGGCGTGGCATCAGGTCTATTGGCGTGGCATCAGGTCTATTGGCGTGAAGTGTCATTGTGCTGATCTAGAGGCATGGTGGATTGAAGTGTTTGACCTTGGCTGGGGTATAAGAGAATGTGAGGCAGTTGAAAGTATGGGTAAGGTCAAGGATTGAGACATTGAGTGGGGGGACGCATAGAGACACCGCAGAGTTGTTAGGTACTTTATTCCACAACAAAGTAGTCAGTAATTTATCAGTAACATAGATGTCTTCCTGAGTATTCAAGAATTTAGATATACAGCAACACACAGTCAGGAAAATAGACGTGCAGTAAAATAGTCAGTAATTTCGATATAGTTTTCTTCTTTTGTTCGCTTGAATCTGATTGTTTATATCTGCAATGCTGTCTCTTGTGGAAACTTCATTGTTATGTTATAGTTCACAAGTGGCCCATACAGTTTACGTTTTACAGTCGTTTCTGTAGGCCAGAAGGTTTGTATAGATAAGTCTTGTTTGGGACAGTTTTGGAGCCTGTTATCTACCAATTCCCGTGTGCACATTGCTGATTTGCCAATAATATGTTGTTAAATAGCATACTTATTTGTCTGTCCATGAAGTAGTCTTGTGCTGGTGTTGGTGGCTTTCTGATTAATTTGATGATTCATTTCTTTTGGCGGTATGCAACTAGTATATCTGATTGCAATATAAAGTTGAACATGTTTGCACTTGCAACTATTTCATGTGGCTCATTATCATGAAGCAAATCCTTTCTAGAATGTTCCTCTCGTGACGTAACAAAGGGCCCTTTTATGCATTTTGAGGTGTATTGAGCATATGGTGCTCGACTCATACGATTATAGATCAATCCACATTCTAGGGGTGGCGTTGTCGTTATCACGCCGACCGTCTTAACATTCCCACTTTAGGCTGTGCCGACTTGGTCGCCAACAAATTTAAAAATCCGCCTTGGTGGGGATTGAACACATAGCCACCAAAAATATAGGCATGCGTGTCAGCCACTGCGCTACCGCGGCTACCAAAGTCATATATTTAGACAAATATGTCTTTCCCCTGATGACGCCTCAACCCGGACCTCTAGTTTGCTAAGCAAACTCACAATCCACTAAACCACAGCAGTCAATATTATGGGGATAATACAAATAACAGGAGGTCAGTATGGCCAAATGGATATGAACGCGTGTTCTTAAACATCTGATGTGCTGATGCCGAGATAAGGGGTTCAACGCCTACACTGTACAGTTGGACTAAAATGTTTATCTCTCGCCCTTGACTTGGGGACGTCAATTACAAGTACCTCTGAAGTCGAGTGGGTTCGCCTAATGGCAAGGGACACTGTTAATAGGGAAAGCTAATCCACAAGCAAAATTCAGTCCAGCACTACTAGAAGTAGTGTGTATGGACTACGCTTGAGCTCAAATAGAGCGAGCGAGTGGGGAAAAAAAATAACAGCGAGGAGCGGCTGGCCGAGTGGCTAGAATGCTGGGTTCTCCTTGGGGAGACACAGGTTCGAATCCTCTGTAAGGTGTGGATTTTTTCCTGTCGATGACAAAAAGAAAACAATAACTTGCACAGTACACGCCACTGCACTAGCCAGGTAGCCTTAATAACTCAGGCCCAAGATCCCCCCCTCCCACGCACGTGTCTCGCCTGGGAAAGACAAGCAGCTTGTCCATACCCGCCCACTGCTGCCCCCTAATCCACTGGCAGGCAAACAAAACGTTAGTAACAACATTACGGTGAGCAAATATCAACAGTTCCGTTGGGCAAACAGGCAGATGGAAACAACTCCTAGAAGTCCCGTTCTGACACTAATTGAGTCGGGCAGTAATATGTAATGCCATTACCGAATCCGCATGCACGATCATGACTCCGACAACCTGTTGAACCCAAACCCTTAAGGTCGTTAATGGATGCTATCCAGATATCACCACTAAGATGATAGTTGCACTAGTGACATAGTTAACCCTCGGTGTACTGGCTGTTGGTTTAACTCCTTCCTACTGCATCAAACGCATCATCCAATGCTTAACTTCTTTTGCCCCAGTTAGTTTTAGGATGTTATACATTTTAACATTTTGTGTGATATTCACTGGCACAGGAATGTAACATAATGGGGCCACCCTTTGCCATGAAGTTGGAACCTCCACTAACTAACGACTAAAATTTTAACTATTTATGTTTCGGGTAGTTATCTTAACTGTTTCTGTCGGAGAAGGTTCTTTTAATTGTTTCTGCCCCATGCAGAGTTGTTTTTTTCCCCACTATATCTTTCCCAAACATGTATGTTAATTTTTTTATGACTCAGGGAGTTATTTTAACTAGTTCTTCATAGGCAGCTGTTATTTTTAACTATTTCTGTTCCAGATATCCATTTTACCTATTTCTGTCTCACACAGTTAAATGTTCTGCGCTGCCAAGGTCAGTGTGTCCGACCTTAGCCTGCATGTGTGTCATGCTTGCTTCCATTAGACAGATTTCATCTAAGAAGCTCTATTTTCCGCCCTCATCCGAGAAGGTTAGATCTCACTACCCAAGAGATTAGGGGGAGGGGGATAGCGTACGATATCATTAGACACCAATAGCCTTGTAAAAATGCCCAGGCAAGGATCGAATCAGGTACCTTCTGAGTCTGAGGCGGGCACTGTGACCTCTCAGCCATGGCGACCCCTGCAGCAATGTTTGGAACACATTCAACCTGTCGTTACTGTGAACCAAACCTGGGCTACTGCGCTGGTAGGCTTGTCCGTTTACCATTATGCCACACCGGCTCTGTTCGACATGCGAAGAACGGCGTTGTTCCTGCAGATGCACTCATCTGTGCCAGCTTAGTACGCTACTTAGGTTTTTATATCACTTGTTCACGCTGAACCCCTATCGACCCCTGGCAAAATCCTAAGGTTCCGTGGAACTCCTGTGGAGAAAAAGCTGCCCCATAGCAGCAATTGATTGGGTTGAATGAGACAAGTCATCGCAGTAACTACGTTTTGTTATTTAATATAAGCCGCTTTGCCACATGATGACATGATGTCACATAGACTGAAATTTTGATTATTTTTTTTTTCTTTCCAGTTGAGTTCAGGTATCAACTTCTTTCTCTTGTCTGTTGTAAGTGCCTAACAGGTTGGAGGCACAGGTCGTGTAGATCAGTCCAATGAGTGTTTGTTGCATGTCCTTTCCAGGACGTTGCGGTCAACCCCAACTCAAGGTTGTTTACTAGATAGTTTTACGTTCACTAGTCTGTCATTGTATTCTGAACGAGAAGTTAACGTTGTAGCCCAACTAACTGTTGTACTGAGGTGGGGAATGAACTCCGCACCCCATAGATTACGCATTAGAAGTTTATGTGAAAACGCATTAAGTCAAGCAGCCACGCTAACTTCTCGGCCACGCCGACCTCTGAGAAGTGGTAGTTGTGTTAAATATGATATCCTACAATCAGTGCATCACTGGCTCTACTCATAAGCTTCTGATAAAGTACGGCATATTGGCATGTTGCATGTTCTCCATTGACTTGTTGATGTGTATAAATGATATTCTGTACTACACGCTCTAGAACAGTGGTTCTCAACCGGTGGGGAATCCCCCCCCCCAGGGGGGGGGGGGAAATTTGGGGTTTCCAGGGGAAAGGGGGGGGGGGGGGGAATGAAGATTATTTCAAGATCGCGTTAATACAAGAACCGATTACGTGATCTTGTTTTTCCCTTCATACTTTACAGTTGTGTACGTCTCACCCTTCTAAATTTCATTTTATAAAGTAAGTAGACCCACAAATCACGTTTATGAGGACGTTTAAATCAAATCAATTCAAATAGATTTGTTTTAGTATGTGCTTCCATTATTACGTATACTGTGTAGGTGCGGGAGAGGGGATTTTTAGGTAGGAAATACGAAAGGGGAGAATGCCGTTCTGAAAATATGGTGAAGGGGGCACAGGCCAAAAATGATTGAGAACCACTGCTCTAGAAGAATATGAAGCTCCCACAATACACAAGTGCACTAAGTGCTGAAGATATCTAACCATACTGCTGAGGGCACGATCCGCGAATGGTGTACCCAAAGGAGCAGATTTACTTGAACAAAAAGAGAGGAAAATATGAACAGATTTATAACGAGGTCTAATTGTTAGAGAAGGTTAAACATCCAGGCTAATAGAAATATACAGAATCAACCCAGCGATGTCCAGCACACTCTTGACTAGCAGGGGCAGTTCATCATTCTTCACTTTATGATTGAGCATAACAGATGTCCAGCACACTCTTGACTAGCAGGGGCAGTTCATCATTCTTCACTCCAGCACACTCTTGACTAGCAGGGGCAGTTCATCATTCTTCACTCCAGCACACTCTTGACTAGCAGGGGCAGTTCATCATTCTTCACTTTATGATTGAGCATAACACACCGAATAAAATTAGCTGCATGTCCTTTACAGGACATTACAATCAACACCAGCAATTACTGGCTGTATGTGATCTACTAGACCAGTGGTTCTCACCTTATTTGGCCCATGCCCCCCTTTACCATATGTTCAGAACGTTATTGCCCCCTCCCCCTTTTAGAATATCCTCCCTATAAATCCCCCACCCTTACATAGTATACATCAAAATAGAAGCTAAATTTAATAACATATACTAGAACAAGTCTAGACATCTACATAAAACGTGATTTGCGGGTCTACTTACGTTATAAAACGAATTTCATTAGGGCGAAAAGTACAGAACCGTAAAATTTAGAGGGAAAAACAATATCAAGTAACTGGTTCTTGTATTAATGCGATCTTGAAATAATCTTAATTCCACCCATGGAAACCCTACCGGTTGAGAACGAACGAACGAACGAACGAACCAACGAATGAACACACTTTATTTTAAAAGGGTAACAAATTGGGCACGCAGGCCCGTCTTACATTCGGCCCTTTCGATCACTCATCTTTCATTCATCAAATGTGCATGTTACGTTTACATAGGGAAAATGTACTAGGCTATGTTAGTTCATTAGTTTGCGAATTATTTCTGAACAGCCGACGCCTTATGCCATCGATATCAACGTGAAGCGATCTGGTTATAAATCACCAGCGGCTGTTTTCGAACCCTGGACTCAGTGTGAAGGAGAATTGTGAAGCGCGTGTCTCTTTGCTTCACCACTATACAGATGCGGGCTAAGCAAACAAACTGCTAAGCATGGTCTGCAGGCATCTAACAGAGATCTGCTTTTCATAGTCCATGTCGTGTGGCGCTGGTAATCCTGCCTGTCAACTGCCTTCTGTCTCTCGTGCTGCCGCTTATTTCTGATACCGACGCTCCTTCATGCCATTATTTCAAACTGTCTATCATCTTCTCTCTTGGTGTCCCCCCTGACCCCCCCCCCCCTCCCCATAAACTTTCCCATTGTGACGACATACTCAGTCGTTCGCCTACTCATGGCATGCCCCAAAAATGTGGATGTCTTCTTTTGATGCAAGTAACCAGCTTACTTTGTGAGTGAACTTCTTTCAAGATTATAAAACCACACCTCCACAGCTTAAACATAATTCCTAACTTGTTTGTTAACTGTCCATGATTCGCTTCCGTGCATGAGGACTGGCTCAATATAGAACATATTTTCCTGACCTTGATCGACACAGATACATTGCAGAGAATATTCTTCATCATGTGAAATGTTGCCTTGGCTTGGACTATTGTACACGTAACTTCGTGAATACATCTTTTATCTGTTGTTATTAAAGTACCCAAGTACAGGGTGTATTATTAATGACTGTGGGGTGTTTGAAAATATTGCCGTTCCAAATTTTGTATTCATCCTCTGTGGAGTTTATGCAACATAAAAGTTAAATACAAAAATTTGAATATTTTCAAAAACCCCACAGTCATTAAAAATACACCCTGTACTTTAAAACATTGAATTGTTTCAGGTTGGTTCCATTCACTGTGTTGTTGCAAGTGGGTATATATATATATATATATATATATATATATATATATATATATATATATATATATATATATATATATATATATATATATACAGACAGAGAAGGAAGATATACTGGCCCACTGAGTTAACATTAAACCCAGAGCGGCATGGAGCTAAAGAGATTAAAAAACATGCTTGGGTCTATCACGAGAACTCGCCTGACAGAGCAATCATCACAGACATCGTTGAGAGTCGTGGTGGCGCGGTGGCTAGATGCTGTCTTGCCTGCCAGGTGATTATGAGTACAAATCCGCACCCGCACGGATTCGAATTTTTAAACTGGACCTCCCAGGACTCCCAGGTCGACCCAGTCTAAAATGGGTGTCATAAAATGTCTTGGGAAGTAAAAGTGGCCGGATTGGTCCTCACCAGGTCGACCAGGTCAATGAGATAAACTTGTATCTAGCTACTATGCTACCGCGGCTCTCTAGTGTTTTCTCTTCCCCGTCGAGACTCCCACTGGAGTATAGGCATACACATGTATGCTAAGTCCTTTGTTGGCCAGATCTTGGTTGGATTACGTGGGTGTTGGCCTATGTTTTATATCTATGGTGTAAGGTAACAGTCTCAGTCCAACTCTCTTTACTTGCTTTATAGGGCGTACTCATGATGTCTACAGTTGTACTATTCTCAACTTCCCGTTTGAGACCTACATAACACACGGGTGATTAAAGATCTGTGTGGCAATATGTCAGTCTAAAAGAGCATTCTCCTTCACACAATTATGAAGGAAGATGGTCACTAAAGAAGGCTGGAAAGCATTGGGAGAAATGTATGCGAGTTTTGTCATCAATTATACAGCGAAACAACAAACCTCATTACCATACCATTGCTGTATAGTGACGGCATACTGATAGGCATTGAGGGCTTTGACCAATCAGCACTCGGTGTATGATCTGTTCGGTGTCACGCTTTAGCACAAAGGGAATGTAGAGCATATGTAGGAATGTCGCGAGTGCCGTGATGTCGATCTCATAAACATGTAAATAGCGGTCAGCATGGCCGAATGGATAAGAACGTTCTTAAACATCCGGTGTGCTGATGCCGGGTAAAGGGTTCAACCCCTAGTCTAGACAGTTGAATGTTGACTTCTCGTCCTTGACTCGGAGACGTAGAAGTCGGAGTGGGTTTGCCTGATGGCGAGGGACACTGGTAACAGAGAAAGCTAATCCTCGTGCAAAATTCAGTCCAGTGTTACTGAAAGTAATGTGTATAGACTACGTTTGAGTTCAAAGCGAGCGAGCACAAAAATAAATAAATAAATAAATAAGCATGCACATCAAGCAAGTAATACAGATGGATCGATCCCGCAACACCCCTCTGCTGTGTGTCCACCGTGACGAGGTAGAGGGGCTTGTGCGTCCCAATGACCCCAAGAGCTATGCCGACGGTAGCACAGCTACTGGTAGGGCCACCCATGTCGGACAGGTCAAGGGAGAGGGACCAGACGAAGAGACACACAAACCTGCTGCCTTGTAGGTAGACTGGGGACAGTCAAAGGCTAGGGAAAGCACCCCAAATACATGCTTGTCGAAATCGGATGTACTGAGCCACAGGCTTGACAAAGCAGTGCAACGTGAAACCTGCTGCCTTGTAGGTAGACTGGGGACAGTCAAAGGCTAGGGAAAGCATCCCGAATAAATGCTTGTCGAAATCGGATGTACTGAGCCACAGGCTTGACAAAGCAGTGCAACGTAACTTAATTCATGATGTCACAAATCAAAATTAATCGATATGGTGCTAATCCCGTGAAGTCCCATCAGACGGTGATAGTGCCGGGCCCCCTGCCTCGAGGGGGTCCACCCATGACTACTGGTGGTCGCCTTCCCCTGTGCTGTGGAGTCAAGGCACAGAGGAGTAGGTTAAGAGCTATTGACCAAATACCCCGGACACTCAACATACTACAGTGGAATGCCGAAGGAGTTTACAAGAAGAAAGACTCCCTAACACAGCGTCTTCATAAAGATAGAATAGATGTGGCATGCATTCAAGAGACACACCTCAACGCCAATCACAAATTCTCAGTCAGAGGATATCAGGCCACACGTTTTGACCGCGAAGGACACAAAGGAGGAGTTCTAATACTTACACAAAATACAATACCTTGCAGCGAAGTATCTGTGATCTCTAACAACCAAACGGAAATTATAGGTGTTGATATAATGATAAAGGACGTGAAAATAAGAATCTACAATCTGTATAGCCCAGCAGATAAGGACCTTACACTCTCAAACATGAAAATAACTGACACAAACTGCATTATTGTCGGAGACTTTAATAGCCGTTCAGAAAGATGGGGATACCCAGATACTGACAAAAGAGGAGATGAATTGGAGGACTGGGAAATAGACTCAAATCTCCATCTACTCAACAAAGCGGATGACACACCGAGCTTCTACTCCAGAAGATGGCTTACCACTTCTACTCCAGACTTAGCTTTCTGCACAGGAGACATCCTCCACAAAATCGATCGCCATGTGCTGGACCAATTAGCAGGTAGTGACCACAGACCAATCAAGCTTGAAATGAATATGGAGTATGTTCCACAGGAGCAAAAGCCCTTGCCCCGCTGGAATTACAAACGAGCAGATTGGGACAGATTTGCCATACTAACAGACAAATATTGTGAAAACATAAATACACGATATGGCAACATAAAGCAAATGGTGGAAAGTCTAAACAGAGCGATAATACAGGCAGCCACTGAGTCCATTCCAAGAGGAGCGAGGAAAAATTACAAACCATACTGGACTGAAGAACTACAAAGTTTGGAGGACAAAGTTGAAGATGCCAGGAAGACAGCAGAGAGAGAACAAACAATTGAAGCAAACATCTCTCTCAAAGCCATCTCAGCAAAATATAAAAGAACAGTAAATCAAACAACAAGAGATTGTTGGAGGGAAAAAAACAGAAAACCTGAATTTTGACAGGGATGGAAACAAACTATGGAAACTAGTGAAAGCCATGAACAATGAAGGACCTAGAAACAAACAAATAACAATTAAACAAGGAAATGCCTTGCTTACAGGCAAAAAGGCTGCAAATGCACTAATGGAACACTATGCAAATGCAAACCACATTGATATTACAACCGAACAGAAGAAAGCAATCAAAGACAAACAGATACATCATATAAATAAAGAGACAGCAGCAGAATATATGATGGCAAATCTAACAATGGAAGAAATGGAACAGGCAATGAATACCCTAAAAAAGAAGAAATCACCAGGAAAGGATGGAATCACAAATGAAATGCTAATAGGACTAGGCACCAAGGCAAAGAAGAAACTACTAGCAGTCCTAAATAACAGCTGGAAGAGAGGAATAGTCCCACAGGCATGGAAGGAAGCTATACTAATACCAGTCCCAAAGAAAGGAAAAGACCTGGAAGAACCAAATGGCTATCGACCTATCAGTCTACTTAGCTGTGTAGGAAAATTAATGGAACGCATTATCAATGGCAGGCTAACATGGCATCTGGAAGAAAACAAACTCTTAACACCACACCAAGCAGGATTCAGAAAATATAGATCCACTGAAGATCAAATAACCTATATAGCTCAGGAAATAGAGGATGCCTTCCAAGAGAAAAAGCACACACTAGCAGTCTGGATAGATTTAGAAAAAGCATTTGATAAAGTATGGAAGGAAGGACTGAAAGTAAAACTGCAAAACATGCATGTTTGTGGAAAAATGTATAAATGGATCAGCCACTACCTTGAGAACAGAACTGCCAGGACAAAAGTACAAGGACAAACAAGCAAAATGATGCTGCTGGAGCAAGGTGTCCCCCAAGGAGGAGTTCTTTCACCAACATTATTCCTAGCATATATAAATGACATCACAGAAAATTCTCCAGCCAGAGTACACACATCCTCCTTTGCAGATGACCTAGCCATATGGACATCTGAAGAATATATTAGTACAGCTAACAGCAGAATACAGCAAGCCTTATTAGCGCTAGAGGACTGGTCAAAATCATGGCTAGTGAAGATAAGTGAGGAGAAAACAACATGCACAGTGTTCTCCCTCTCAAATAAAACTCAGCAACCTAAGCTGGTATTGAATGGAAAAATATTGCGCCATGAAGAAAATCCAAACTATCTAGGAGTCACCTTTGATCGTCGCCTGACATGGAAGACACAGGTTGAGAAAAATCGAACAAGAGCAAGGCAGAGAATGGCAATCATGAAAAAGCTTGCTGGTACAACGTGGGGAGCAGATGAGAAAGTTCTCAAGAAGTTATATACTGGACGGGTGAGGCCAGTACTGGAATATGGCATTGCAGCTTGGGCAACAGCAGCTAAGTCAAACTTTAACAAAATAAGTAGAGTCCAAAACCAAGGAATGCGAATCATAACTGGAAGCCTGAAGACAACGCCTATTAATGAACTAGAAAAGATCACTTGTTTACAACCAATGCAGGATAGAAGAGATAGCAGAGCCCAGCAACAAGCAGAAAAATTTAGAAGATTGACAGACCACCCTATGTACAACAGATTTAATGGTTTTGGAAAGGGAAGACTGAAGCGTAGCAACTTTGTAGAAACTGCAAAACGAAGGATTAGGACAGATCCTATACTTAACATATCAACAGTCAAGCCCATACACAATGCACACAAGTTCCCAGCTTGGAGACAGCAGCAACTGCCTGAGATGATAGAAAACATTCCTGGTATTGAGAAAAAGAACACTCAGCATGAAACCGAAAGAAGAGAAATAACCCTAAACTACATAAAAGAACATTACCCAAGCAGGAATTGGACCCATGCATATACAGATGGATCAGCCAAAAATTCAATAGAGAATGGAGGAGGAGGAATTCTCCTAAATTTAAAAAATGGAGTGAAAAAAACACATTCAATGGCAACTGGAAAATTTTCAAGTAACTTCAAAGCAGAGGTAGAGGCTTTGAAAACTGCAGCAGAAATGCTCCTGATGGAGGAAAATAAAGAGAAGCAAATAGCTATCTTCACAGATGCAAAGTCAGCTGTCTCAATACTCAAGAGCAATAACAGCACAGAACTAACTGACCTAAGAGCAGCACTCCATGGTCTATGCCAGAAATCCAAAAAAGTTGTAATACAGTGGATCCCATCACATTGCAGTATACCTGGAAACGAAGAGGCTGACAGACTGGCAAAAGAGGGCGGACGACTACCACAGCCTGACATAGACATAACCTATAATGAGGCAAAGAGGTTGATAAAAAGCACTTATAGAACCAAATGGGAATCAGAGCATCCAGGCCATCAGAAGGATGATGCATATTACAAACTCGACCGAAGAGAACAAGTAGCAATCTTCAGACTCCGCACAGGACATAACAGGCTGAAATACCACTTGTTCAATAAACTAAAGATAGGAGATACCGATGAATGTAATTGTAGAACTGGAAAAATGACAGCAAAACATTTGCTGCAGGATTGCCCAACGTATGCAGAACAGAGAAAGATATTTTGGCCCACACCTGCTTCATTTGAGGACAAGCTCTATGGAGATATCAACAAGCTCAAGTTGACCGCAGCTTACTTTAACTACATACAGGTTGACATTTAAAGGTGCATGAAGACCCAGAGGCATGAAATGGAATATTGCTTGGATAGCAAATCCATTATGTGGAAAGTCCAAATCGAAAGCTCGCTGTGTGGGCTTCATAAAAGGTGGAAAAGTGTCCTAGTGGCACGAAATGGAATATTGCTTGGATAGCAAATCCATTACGTGGAAAGTCCGAATCAAAAGCCCATTGTGTGGGCTTCATAAAAGGTGGAAAAGTGTCCTAGTGGCATGAAATGGAATATTGCTTGGATAGCAAATCCATTACGTGGAAAGTCCGTATCTAAAGCCCACTGTGTGGACTTCATAAAAGGTGGAAAAGTGTCCTAGTGGCACGAAATGGAATATTGCTTGGATAGCAAATCCATTACATGGAAAGTCCGAATCGAAAGCTCACTGTGTGGATGTCATCTGCAGACTGCATAGTTCTGGTTTCCGGAAGAACAGCCTATGGTGAACGGAAGGCCCAATATACGGAAGTGAGGCTAAGCAGCCATGTGCAGGACGTGACGATTCCTTGGGTGAGCCCAGTACCAGAGCGCTATGTATCGGCTCTGCAATTATGGAAGCCTCCTTGGATGGCGGGGAATGCCCATGGTCTGCCCCTGCCTTCCCTTGAGGGCTGACCAGGATCTTTGGCTGTTCTATATGGACCAGCTGGGATGGGGGATAACACCACAACAGTGAGAGTCAAACGTCCTAAGAAACCCCCGGGAAGGTTAACCCGGTCAACAAATGCCCGCAGAAGTCGGATGTGTCGGCCTAACGGCGCAAGAACGCAGCTCTGCTGTAAACAGGCACAACGCAATCACATCCGAAAAAAAACTCCGGATGAACGAAGAAGAAGAAGATCCCGCAACATTGCGACCAGAAGCAAATCCCACTTCGGGGTCTCCGTGGTGAAGTGGTTAAGCTGACTGCCTTGCGTTCCGAAGGTGGTGGGTTCGTTTCCGGATTCCGCCGTTCAGTTCACGAGTGCAGTTTTCACGGAGGACATCTCATTAGGATCGCCACTGGAGCTACGCAGTTGGTGCCCAGCACGACGCTTTCGGCCTGCCGCGCTGTGCAAAGAGACAGATTCATGTGGAGTAACACACGATGCAATGAAGTGAAACCTCTTGACTGTAAGCATTTAACAAATCCCACAATGAGACGGAAGAGAGGAGGACCCTGGAACCACTGGCCAGCACTTAAGTGCAGTATCCACAACACTACCTCAGCATTAAGTATGCTATATTAACAACTTCAGTGACAAACAAAAAGGTTTCGACCAAACAAAAATGGTTGGCGGAAAATGGGAAGTAGGGATGTGTCACAGTTATGACTTAAAAGTTGGTAATGTGGTAGCAGAGATGTTGTATTATATATCAACTTAATGAAGGTTGCATAATGAAAAATACTGTATATAAACCCATAGAAAATACGGGAAGTCGCTTAAGACGATTAATCATCCCATGGCAATTAATCAGTTTAAAATAGTAAAGGACAGTTTACACGCCTTAAGGCGCACTGGGGATATGGTGCTAAACCCATATTTGTATACGCCAATCGGCACTCAGTGGCTGATGTGATCAGTATCAAGCCGGCCGCCTCTACTTCCCATGAGATTTTCAAGGCCAGATTTTAGGCTTGGCCAACATGGGTACCCAGGTCAATGGAAACAATCCGCCTGGAGCATCAACCCACTACACTACTGAGGCCGCCAAGTATGCTATAGAACAAGTGAAAAAGAAAAAAAAAGTGTGTAGTCACAATGACTATGCGACGTGCCGAAGATTGCTAGATAAAGAAAGTGGTAATGTAGGAAAATTTCTTCTCTGTCTAACGGGCTATCGGGAAGAAAATCTAACCCCTAGGTCATGGTGCGAAAATAAAGAGCTCTTCTCACTTTCCGCCCAAACATCCCATTAGTAAACTAGGACCTTTGTGTACCCTGCGTGTCAAACTGTGTCTGTGGGCATCAGATGCAACAGCGGCTTCCCGGACAAAAGTCCTCTTCTACTTCTTATGTAGGAAACTAGAGGCCGTGTTTTCTTTCGGCGAACCTGATCTGTTGACACTAATGTCCGGGTCTGTTCTGGGAGGTTCCAATGATGTCTGCTACACAAGACTCGGATTTACAGTCTATTCAACAAGCCAGAATGCGTGATAGTATGTAGGTGGAATTCATCATTTTACTGGATTCTATGTGTCGAGGGACTTTATGAGACCATTTTGGGAGCATGTCTGTCGATTGCCCTAGGACAATGTGATGGGACCATTCAATTTAATGTCACTATAACACCGACTGCTCATTGGTCTATACAAATGTGAGTGTACTATGTGGGTGTAATATGCCCGGGGCTCCTTTATGTGCGTAGAAGGATCCTTGACTACTTGACTGTGTTCAGATTAATTGAAAGCAAGTCACCCCGGGAAGGTTAACCCGGCCAACAAACACACGCAGAAGTCGGATGTGTCGGCCTAAAGGCGCAGTATCACAGCTCCGCTGTAAATAGTCACAACGCAATCACATAAAAAAAAGACTGAAGAAGAAGAAGAAGAAGAAGAAGAAGAAGAAGAAGAAGAAGAAGAAGAAGAAAGCAAGGCTCTATAGTGTGGGATACCAGTAGCGTAGTGACTAGACGCTCGCCTGCTGACCCGGTGGTCATGTGTTTAAATCGCCATCGAGATGGATTGTAAATGTGATCTGGGCTCCCAGGTCGACCCAGCCCAAAATGGTTACCAGGAAATGTCTTAAGAAGTAAACGCGGCAGCCGTAACTTATGTCTTATGTTATAAATAGACAAAAGAGATTTCTTATTCCAGACATCAAACCTAAAGAAATCACTACCACTAACAGCCAGTAAACGTTAACTGCAGATTCTGAATTTGAGATATGAGATGTTAGGTTGTCACGTATACTAGATTCCGTCGCATTGAAGCTGACTGACCGATGCCCTACCTTGCTGCCTTTCTCTCCCTAACAGATGCCAGAAACTTCGTGCAAACATCAAATCCAATGTTACTCGGCTGAGTTGGCGTCAGTTGTGCCGACCAAAAACTATTCTTCCTCTACAGGGGACTGAACTCGGGCTCTTCGGTGTGTAAGCAATAATATTAACTACTGGGCCACCGATACTACTGAACTAACGGTTATCTATTTCTTTAGAACCCACGGAGCGAATGAAAAAATGGGAGACCTAACACCGCACGGAGACGAGAAATAAAGGCAGAGATGTATAGTATGTTGAGTACATGGATAGAGCTGTAGGTGGCAGCAAGAGGCAGGCCGTCTGGGCGGGAGTTTGTTGACGGTCAATGTCCCAATGGGGGAATAAAGAGCAGCAGAAAGCATTTGCCTTGAGTGGCAGTCAAAATTTACGTATCATAAACATTTTACATCCTTCGCTTTGTTTAAAAGATGTAATAAGATACCAACATATCACAGACAGACAGACAGAATTGGTAACCAGGATAGGTCTGATCGACAGATAGTCTGACAGACAGATAGTGTAATAGACAGATAGTCTGATAGGCAGATAGTTTGATAGACAGATAGTCTGAACTAGGCAGGCCCAGAGAGGGGTCATGTTTCATGGGCAACACATGATCTCTATATTTTAGCCCAGGCTTTGTGCTATGGAGAGGCAATAACTCCATCCCTGGTCTTAACCGGTCTCGGAATCAAAGCGAGAGGCAACTGTTACGGGTTATAAGTCCCTGTCAATTGGCGAAGACATGGGGCGCCACGCGTTGCATCTGACAGTGGGAGACACCTACAGGTGTCAATGATAGACATATAGTCTGATCGACAGATAGACCGTTCAACAGACTATCAAAATGGCAGTTAGACTATAAAAGGTCGCTTAAAAGTTGACAGGGTCGACTTCATTGCACCGGGTTTTATCCCATATGGCTCGGTCTCTTTCCGCAGCGCGGAAAACGTCGCACAAAGCACGATCTCCGTAGCTCTAGCGACGACCCATAGGAGTCTCCGAAAGATTTGACTCGTGAACCGAAGGGCACGGCCCAGAATCGAACCAACAACCTTCGGAACCCGAGTTAAACGGCTTGACCACTTCGCCACGAAGACTCCCAGTTAGAATATATTGAAGGACAGACCGACTTACTGAATAACTAATAGGGAGACCACTGGATCGACTTAAATACACACGGGCAAACAGACAAGTATACAAACAAACAAAAAGACAAGAAGGTACGTAGGCAGACAGACTGATGGATGGATGGATGGATGGATGGATGGATGAATGGGTGATATGGATTCTGTGGATGAATAGATATATGAAATAGAAAGACGGACGACATTCAGACAAATGAGTGGACTTACGGACGGCCAGATCGACAGACAGACAGACAGACAGACGGCAATGTCTCTGAAAATTTTAAAAGCAATTAATAAACATGGGATGAAAAGAAAGATACTTTAGAACGGTAGACTAAACTAAAAAGAAATAGAAAACAACAACAACAAGAAATAATCACAAATGGAATTAATATAGAATGACAAAAAGAAAACCACGCATTCAAGGAATAAACAAATGCTAAGAAACACAAAAACGCGAGAAAAATGATTGAACACATAAAATGAATGAAAAGAAAAAAACGAAAGATGGAAATGATAATTATTAAAGAAAGTAAGGAAACAGAAATAAACAAAGCAAGAAGAAAGAACGAAGACGAGAAAGGAGAAAAACAACAGAAAAAAAAAAACACACACAAGAGACAAGTTATCTTGAAAAGTATTATAACGGGGCATATTTTATTAATAAAAAGTGCTTTGCTGTGTACAGTTTTAGGAGATTGTGGTGTAAAAAATGCAGAACATTCTGGAATCCCTGAGGCGAACAAAGCAAAATCGGTGAACTACATGTTGAAGGGCTTTCATACAAGACAAGAGGAAAGTATTAAATCTAAAGGAATCACCATCTAACAATACAGAAGAACACTTCTTTAACTAAAGTTGGCTGGGAAAGATTCGATCCTTTACCCTATCCCCTACCTCGTGTATGTTCATACCCATGGTATCCTTAAATGGCCTGTGTCCACCGAAGTCTTGGTTGACGTTTGTCTCGTTTCCGAGAAACCATGACATCCGACTGTTTGTTTTTTCTTCGAAATCTCTGGGACGTTTATTGTGGTCATGAATCGTCACATGTTCCTAGGTTAAAGTTAAGTGCATATCCTTTACAGCACGTCACAGCCAACCTCAAGATTGTTTGGCTGTTTGTGATTTCTTGGCAAGTTTACCGGCACATATACCTTTGTATGGGAAACCAACGGGAAAATGTCGGCTTCCAAATCGCCCGCAGCTATTTCGAACGCAGTTTGTGGGATTACGAATTGAATTTGTAACCCCTACGCCACAGAGCCCGTGCTTGGGTAAGACACCGTTAATGAACCAGGTGTCTTGGATGTTCAGATTTTGTAGCCTTAGTATTTTTGATGTCTGTTTGATCCAATTGTTTCTGAAACAATAAAGTTCAAAAGGCTCGATTTTCTGCTTTAGTTTTTTCTGAACAAAAGCAAATCACCAGATAGAGATTGGATAACAGCTGAAACACAATCAGAGTTTGTGGCGAGATGAGTGTTAGGTGGCTTATGAGAACGTTGTACAGCAACATGGAAATAAAGGAAAACACGCGAAGACTGGTAGTAAGCTTTAATAGTTGCAACATGGAAGAAAAGGGACAATAAAAGAGGGAGCTACACATGCGAAGCAATAACTTTACTAAGTCACATTGGGAATATGTAGGTTAAAATATTAGAACAAAGAATACGACCCCTTGTCGAATCACAGACATTACATGGGCCAGTTTGGATTTGGAAAACAAACAACATGGGTTGCATTAATATCCTATTCACGTTAGGTCACCTAAACAAGACATCAGATAAGTAGACGAACAACTGAACGTTACCTTCACTGATCAGGAGAAAGTCTTCGACGGAGTTGACAGAAATAAGCTGTGGTTTATTGTGTAAGAAATAGGCATAACATTACATCTACCAGACAACATCAGAGATTTATTTGGAACAGAAAATACAAGGAGGGAATCTGCTCTTAATTTTTTTAATCGAATCTAGATGACAAAAATATTGACAGCCTTGAACAAACAGATTCCAACACATCAGACATACACCGAACCCAGTATAACGCAACACATCAGACATTCGCCGAATCCAATATAACTCAAAATAGCAGACATTCACCGAACCAGATATAACTCAAGACATCAGACATTCACTAAACCCAGTATAACTGACAAAAGCGCAGGCAGACCCCACAACCTCGACCTCATAACCCTGCATATCACACAAACAAAACTTATGTAATTTAACCTCCCCATATACATATTCTTTGATAAAAGGCATTTATCACGGGATCCCTACTGAGGAATGCTTTTTATCCGAGTTATTAATTCCCCATCAATATCTAGTCCAACCAATTTGTTCTGACAGAGAGTGACCGATCGGCCTCCATACAAGTGACAGGCAAACAATGGTAGATCCACTGGCGGCATTTCTTCCCGGCATTCATGCTGAGCATTGTGTTGACAAATGTGAAGGTCATGCAAAGTCCACGCCAAACGCCAAAGGGGATTTTAATCACTTGCGGAGAGCATCGATGATGTCATGTGGGAGTCATTTGATAAACGAGGGTCTCAGAAACTATACAAGTTGCTCATTTAGCTCGTGTTTTGTTCGGTATGAACATTGAAGCTATGGTGTTAACAGATAGAAGTTAAGAGTGGGCGGGAAAGGGCGCATTGAACAAGAAGACAGACAAACGGAAAGACGAGCAGACATGTAGATACATATAGAGATACCAGTCGATGGGTAAACAGATGGTAAAAAGGATATGTAAGATATAACTATAAGAGATAACAATCCACCGACATGCCAGCAAGGCGATAACACGCCAGTTAGACAGACATTCGGGCATACAGAAGGAAAGACAGATCGAGTGACACATACACACACATACACGCACGCACGCACACACACACACACACACACACACTGAGAGAGGAACACACAAATACAGACAGACAGATAGACAGGTAGACAGACGATGGTGATGATGATAGCGCTGATGATGATGATGATGATGATGATGATGAAAGACTAATGGAAAGTAACTGTTGACAAGACATTGGTTATTATAATGAATGTTAGTGACTCACACATAACTGTCGCACCACTGCGAAGATTTCGATTCCTGATACCATCTAAAATTGTTGAATCATTCTGTTAGATTGTTGAGATGAGTCAATATGTCAGCAATCGTCATTAAAGAATTTCAGCAGGAATATCTCTGGAGTATTTGTTCTCACAAAATAATGAGAATATAGATAAATCTCAAGAAAGATTTGGCTTTACATTCACCTCAATTGGTCTATAGAGAGAGAGGGAGGAAGGGAATAGACGCAGAGAGAGAGAGAGAGAGAGAGAGAGAGAGAGAGAGAGAGAGAGAGAGAGAGAGAGAGAAAGAGAGAGAGAGAGAGAGAGAGAGAGAGAGAGAGAGAATGGAGGGACGAACACAGATAAAACACCACAATCGCCCATTTAAACACTAAAAAGCAACAACCAATATCCACGAGCCATGAACGCGATGAAGATTCGATTTCTTCCTTCCCCACCAAACACATGATTACTTATTTAAAAATGCACACAGTGACTCAGCTGGTCGCCTGGTGACGAGGCAACAAGTTTCACTCCGTAATGATTACCTCGCTGTCCTCCATGTTGTCCTGCATGTAGCCATGCATGTAGCCCTGCACGTAGCAGAGGGCAGGTAGCCACTGAGCAGCGGATTTGTGGTGGTCAAGTCTTCACGGTATGTCCTCGAATTGACCGCTGTGTAAGCCAACAGATTCTCTCTGCTCTGCACATGCTGGGTATTATTTTGCAGCGTCTAGTTGTCGTTTTGCCGGTCTCTTTGGCTGTGGGGTTACAACACTTTCTCTCTGTAATCCCGTTTATCACGCAGAGTCTCGTGGTGGAGCGAGAGCTGAGGCGGTTCGACCCCCGCTCGTGACTTGCGGGATACTGAGCCGGCCGCTCAGAAAGCAATGGCAAACTACTGAGCGTAATCTTGCCAAGAGATCAACATACAGCTGAAAGATGCTGGTGTTGACAGCTAAGTCCTGTAAAGGATATGCCAAAAAAAAAAAAGTTGTCGTTTTACCAATCCCACAGTGACATTCATCAGCAGTTCCAGTGCTGAGCTCTCTGAACATACTGTATCGTAGTCTCTTAAGCCACGGCAAGACTCACGATCACTACTTGATCATTTTTTCGGAGTTAGTAATATACACAATCCTTTTAATGTTATGGTAATGTATTACTCGTCCGTTTCCGTAGCTGATTTCTATATCACAGACTCTCTATATTTTTGTAAGGCAGCCCCGCATCGTTGTTTGCTACTGTGTCAGCGTCTCCAGTGCAGGCAGGTATATTGTACTTCTCTGGTCTGTTCTTGTCTGGTGCTATTTTCTGAGGTTTTGTCTTGTGAGGTTTTGTCTTGTGTGTATGGTTTTTATCTGTTCTTGTCTGGTCTTGAGTTGCCTTGTCTGATTTCGTTATGTGCTGTCTTGTCTTGTGTGTTCTTGTCTTGTCTGGTTTTGTCTTGTCTGGTTTTGTGTTGTCTGATCTTGTGTGTCAGGTCTTGGCTGATTTTGTGTTGTTTTGTGTGCGTGTGTGTGTGTATTGTCTGGTCTTGAGTTGTCTTGTTGTCCAGTGTCGTCATGTCTGGTTTTGTGTTGTCTGGTCTTGTCAATTCTGATTTTATGTTGTCTTGTCTTGGGTGGTTTTGTATTGTATTATCTTGTTTTATCTTGTATTATCCGGTTTTGTCTTGTGTTATCTGGTGTGTTTTGTATTATCCGGTTTTGTCTTGTGTTATCTGGTTTTGTCTTGTATTATCTGGTTTTGTCTTGTCTTATATATCCAGAAACCGACTGAAGGAATCTTCGTTGACTATCTTGCTGATCCCTGGCGACCGTTAACTTGTGAGTTTTCTGCCTTGTGCCGGGAGTATCGCTCTGCAACAACCAATATCCACGAGCCATGAACGCGATGAAGATTCGATTTCTTCCTTCCCCACCAAACACATGATTACTTATTTAAAAATGCACACAGTGACTCAGCTGGTCGCCTGGTGACGAGGCAACAAGTTTCACTCCGTAATGATTACCTCGCTGTCCTCCATGTTGTCCTGCATGTAGCCATGCATGTAGCCCTGCACGTAGCAGAGGGCAGGTAGCCACTGAGCAGCGGATTTGTGGTGGTCAAGTCTTCACGGTATGTCCTCGAATTGACCGCTGTGTAAGCCAACAGATTCTCTCTGCTCTGCACATGCTGGGTATTATTTTGCAGCGTCTAGTTGTCGTTTTGCCGGTCTCTTGGCTGTGGGGTTACAACACTTTCTCTCTGTAATCCCGTTTATCACGCAGAGTCTCGTAGCGGAGCGAGAGCTGAGGCGGTTCGACCCCCGCTCGTGACTTGCGGGATACTGAACCGGCCGCTCAGAAAGCAATGGCAAACTACTGAGCGTAATCTTGCCAAGAGATCAACATACAGCTGAAAGATGCTGGTGTTGACAGCTAAGTCCTGTAAAGGATATGCCAAAAAAAAAAAAAGTTGTCGTTTTACCAATCCCACAGTGACATTCATCAGCAGTTCCAGTGCTGAGCTCTCTGAACATACTGTATCGTAGTCTCTTAAGCCACGGCAAGACTCACGATCACTACTTGATCATTTTTTTCGGAGTTAGTAATATACACAATCCTTTTAATGTTATGGTAATGTATTACTCGTCCGTTTCCGTAGCTGATTTCTATATCACAGACTCTCTATATTTTTGTAAGGCAGCCCCGCATCGTTGTTTGCTACTGTGTCAGCGTCTCCAGTACAGGCAGGTATATTGTACTTCTCTGGTCTGTTCTTGTCTGGTGCTATTTTCTGAGGTTTTGTCTTGTGAGGTTTTGTCTTGTGTGTATGGTTTTTATCTGTTCTTGTCTGGTCTTGAGTTGCCTTGTCTGATTTCGTTATGTGCTGTCTTGTCTTGTGTGTTCTTGTCTTGTCTGGTTTTGTCTTGTCTGGTTTTGTGTTGTCTGATCTTGTGTGTCTGGTCTTGGCTGATTTTGTGTTGTTTTGTGTGCGTGTGTGTGTGTATTGTCTGGTCTTGAGTTGTCTTGTTGTCCAGTGTCGTCATGTCTGGTTTTGTGTTGTCTGGTCTTGTCAATTCTGATTTTATGTTGTCTTGTCTTGGGTGGTTTTGTATTGTATTATCTTGTTTTATCTTGTATTATCCGGTTTTGTCTTGTGTTATCTGGTGTGTCTTGTATTATCCGGTTTTGTCTTGTGTTATCTGGTTTTGTCTTGTATTATCTGGTTTTGTCTTGTATTATCTGGTTTTGTCTTGTCTTATATATCCAGAAACCGATTGAAGGAATCTTCGTTGACTATCTTGCTGATCTCTGGCGACCGTTAACTTGTGAGTTTTCTGCCTTGTGCCGGGAGTATCGCTCTGCTCGTCGATGTCCATCGCTGCTGAACAATAATTAGCTTTGATGTTAACATCCCAACACCATCTAGGACTTCAACGACTCCTCCTCTTCTTCTTCTTCTTCTTCTTCCTCCTCCTCCTCCTCCTTCTTCTTCTTCCTGCCGATAATTTTCGATTATGCCATGTGGCCAAGCCATCTAGATATTTACTTCTGTCACTTGTTTTCCCGGGAGGAATGTGGAATCAACAAGCACATCTTCAAACTTATTATCTGTTGGGATTATTGACTGACTTCTGTCTACACTCCTCCCTTCTGTCTTCCCTTCCATATATCTATTTCTTTCACTCTCTCGGTTATTCCCTCAACACATACTCCGACAACAGTTCCTTTCAACGATAAATAAAAGATTTATTAATAAAAAAACTATGTCTGGGGTATGTATGGACTGGGTATATATAGTTGGTATTGTCTACTAGTGTGAATGCAAGATAGGACGGTTGACTTCGTATGTGCCGTAGTTCTTCTCGCCTCTTCTGTCGGCCAAAACACAGGACAGCACACACAGAAATGGAGTGATCTCACCCTGAATGATCTCCTCCTGCTTGAGTCTGGACTTAATCCAATTCTTGAAGAAAACAACTGTTCAATGTCTTATCACCAGAAAATAATCCGATTTGGTAAGTCACTGAAGTTCATATATTTCCCGTTTTGGACGGTATTATAATCCACCTCTGAATACACACCGCCACTATCCAACATTGTCTAGAGTTACAATGAATGTTCTACACCATGTCTATTGTTAATAAAGTTTAATGTTTCGGCACAGTGCAATTGCATGCAGTTTTAAGTATCCCTGCTTGCCACAGGTTAACGTCTTTTCCTTTTAAGGGTTTTAGTTGTATATTCGTTTGAGCATACAGTGTTCTGTATTTGACGTTAAATTATCACTTCTTCATATTAAAACATGTCTATGTTCTTGTTGGTTCTAAGTAGGTACTTTATTTGCTCAAGTGCAGTAACCTTCATCTCTTCTCTGATTTCAATAGGGGGATTTGAACCTGTGGAGAAGATAGGTAATCTGGTGATATGAGTCTGCTTCATATAATGTTCTTATGTGAGAGTCCTTCTCTAGCCATACTGAAAAGCCTCCGAAAAACATACGGACATACGATTGAGTGCTCTAAAGTTTACACGACTAGATAAACGAATGCAATTTCACACGTTAAGAACAAACACCTATATCCCTATGCTACTATTACACTAAGATATTAATACCTTATATATGCACTTATGCTCCTGGAATCGAAATACACTAGCGAATAACACACTAATATCCCCTCTTCTTTAAACCATTAGAGACGTGTATTTCTTTCCCCACTCAGGAGCATATCTCATTCAGCCCAGTTTGGAACACACACTAACTAGCAACCCCAGTTGCTACTATTTATATTGGGTCTCCCGTTCTTCCATGATTGTTGGATGTCCATACATCAACAGTCGCGTCTTGACGTATCCTGTACATCACAAGGCGGTGAATTCACGTAGTGATTAGTTGCTCGTTTCATTCGCTGTTACGCTGTTCCCTGAGTTTCCCCGTACGCGAATACTTCAAAGCAACTTCACTCGTTGATCGTTTTCTCCGGTCGTGTGTCCCCAGCGCGATCGTCCCGTTTCTCCCGTTCCGATCGTCAGGCAATGACTCTGCGAACACCTGTATCCTATTTTCATATCTGTGTCGGTCAATGATCTTTTATTCGCCCTCCTCTCAGAATGAAGTACACGATTGTTAACCCTTCTCCTTCCTTGTATTTTAATATGTAAGTTATCAAGGAATCATTAAACTGCAGTTTTTTCCGTGACAACTTCTCTGTTTTCTCTCAGTTCTTTTTCCCTCAACGTGTCACCAAGTTCTTCAATTTATTTCTTCTTCATTGACGGTTACGTCTCATTTCTCTAACCACTTTGCTGTTTTTATTTGTTTCGAGTATGACTTCGTCATTAGTTTTTTTTTTTCTTTCTGTCTGCCCATGGTATTCTTTGCATTTCTCGCGGAAACCACGTTTCCACTACTATTACAGGTGTGTCAGCTTGTCCGCTCATTCATTGTCCGCGTTTCACACCCACGCACACTATACACATACAAACTAAATGTTACCACACATTAACACACCCTGGCAACTCAGATTTTCACACAAGATTCATTAGTACGGGGGGAAAAAAAACGAAAATGTGGGTGCCTGTGTTAAACATTAATATTACAATGCTCCTGGCGGTGTATGGAAGAAAAGTCAAAGGTTACGACCTATTTATCATTCACTGTTAAAGGTAAATAACAGTTAGGTGTTTCCACGGTTACAGCCGACGCTGTGTTCCCATGCCAGTCATCTTTCTTTCGTTGGTGTCTCTTTATGTGAATGTTCCTTGCCATTGCCCTCTGCGTTTTCACACATTATTCTGTGATACTGATACGTTTGATGTTCATTGCACGGTTCGTGTGTTTACCAGGTGTAATTTTGTGCCTAGGAGAGTGATGGGGTGTATGTGAGTGAGTATGAGTGTGTGACAAGGTGGGGATGAGAGTGTGAGAATGCACGTGTGTATTAGTAGCACATTCATTCATTCATTCATTCATTAACTCTTTCTCTCTTTGTATATATATATATATATATATATATATATATATATATATATATATATATATATATATATATATATATATATATACACACACACACACACACACAAACACACAGGCACATACTCACACACATAATACTAACTATCTACCAACTCACCCAACCACGCATCCACATACTCATACAGACAAACAGATAGAGAGACAAACAGGAAATCCCACGGCGGATGCTACTGCTACTGTTAGGGTGGGAGGTGCCAGTCCTTCCATTATTCTAAGCTAGGACGCCTGAGAGGAGATAACCAAGTTCCGTTCCTCTTAGCCTTTCTATCACACAAAATTCCTAAAAAATTCTCCCTTCCAATTTTTTTTTCTTTTCAGCCTGGGTCGGCCCCAGAGAAGTATTAACCGGACAATTACTCTGACCACTGTTAGGGATTGAACCCGAGCCACTGTTTTGACAGGCAAGCGTCTACCCACAATGTTACCGCGAACCTTTTCTATGTTCATAGTATAGCCCACGCCGTGTGGAGTTGGCGATGATGTCTTGCCACAACTCCATTTCTGATATCGATGTTCCTCCATGCCATGGAGATAAACTGTCCAGTATTTTCTTTCTTTATCTTCCTCTGCCTCTCTTTCCTTGGATGAAACACTACAGCTCCTCCTTCCCCCCCCCCCACCCCACACGGCATGCCCAAAGAATGTAGTCTGTCTTCTTTTGATGCGAGTGACGAGTTCTTTTGTGAGACCTTGGTAGTGTAGGACAGTTCCCTGCCCATTTTGTCATAGCCGGTTGTTAGGTTAACTCAGGCAGCTGAAGTTATTACTTTAGATTATGTTGACCCAGAGGGTTATTACTTTAGATTCTTTTGACTCAGAGGATTATTACTTTAGATCAGGGGTGGCCAACCTTTTCAGCTGGCGGGCCAAATTTCAGAAATAATATTTTCTGCCGGGCCACACATCCTAATGTTTTTTTGGTTAATTAAAGTAAACAAGCAAGCGTGCTACAGCCTCGACCACATCATCGCTTCCCACTCCGCGGGCCGCAAGAAGACGTCCGGCTGGCCTCGTGTTGGCCACCCCTGCTTTAGATTATATTGACTCAAAGAGTATTACTTTAGATTCTAGTGACTAGGGCAGTTATTACTTTAGATGATATTGACTCAGAGAGTTATAACTTTACATTCTACTTAATCAGAGAGCTATTACTTTAATCCACTCGATTATACCAATTGTTACTTTTACTCATTCTTCACACTGCACACGTTACAAATCACTCTTTGGTCGGAAAGCGAGAATAGTAGACCGAATATGACACTGCTCAGGCAAACATGTCAAAATTAGAAATCCAAAGAACAATAAAAATAACTTCTTGCATGCGTGATTGTGGCATACAAATAGCCCAATCCTGCCTGGTGCTATAGAGTTCGTGCACTGTGCCAGAGTGTCCTTGTGTGATCAATGGGAGAAGCCTGGAACACTTATAGAGTAATCCTAGAGTGCAATGAGAATAGTCTTCTAGAAGCAAAACAAGCACAGATTCAAACCTGCAGGAAACTTCCATCTTTCTGATCTAAGAAATTCCAAATGGACAGGTTAAGCTTACGCGGTTTAAAACAAGCTTGAATCTGTTCTATTCACGTGACAACCTTCCTAATTCCATCACATGGATTGGATCTCATTTTTTTCTCCCCTCTTTTCGATGCCTTAAAATTGGACTAATTTTAGAATCTGGGCTTCCTATAATTTGAATAACCCTCGCTGCCTGTCCAAGTAACTGGGTCAACACGACATCTTTGCCTTACTAAAAACAATTTTGCGAGGATTTTAAAAAAAAAGTGTCATCAAGAACATAACATTTTTGTGAATGGTCCACGGACACTTGAGTTTATTCATACCGACAAGAACATGAAAGTCGGATTAAAACTGACTTGTTGGGTTTTGTTTTATCGGTAACGGTGCTGTTTCTGATGACAATAAGATGAATGATGCTGTTAGTGTTAAATGACGACAACAAGGCGAACGATGCTGTTACAGTGCTACTAATGACAATAAGGCGAACGATGCTGTTACAGTGCTACTGATGACAATAAGGCGAACGATGCTGTTACAGTGCTACTAATGACAATAAGGCGAACGATGCTGTTACAGTGCTACTGATGACAATAAGGTGAACGATGCTGTTACAGTGTTACTAATGACAATAAGGCGAACGGTGCTGTTACAGTGTTACTGATGACAATAAGGCGAACGATGCTGTTACAGTGCTACTAATGACAATAAGGCGAACGATGTTGTTACAGTGCTACTAATGACAATAAGGCGAACGATGCTGTTACAGTGCTACTAATGACAATAAGGCGAACGATGCTGTTACAGTATTACTGATGACAGTAAGGCGAACAATGCTGTTACAGTGTTACTGATGACAACAAAGGGGACGGTGCTGTTACTTATGACAGTGATGTAAACGATGTTGTTACTGATGACAATAAGGCGAACTCCTGAGAAGTTTGTGTATGAAACGTTCACTGAAGATAACTCCTAGATGTTCTCAGTGTTACAATCTGTGCAAATGGACGGGTTAATCTTACACAACCCTTAACGTCCTTAACCAGGCTGGTATGGTTAATCGTGCTGTTCTTGTATACGAGAGATGTCAATATAAGTAAAGGACTCTCCACTGCGTCTTGGGGGGAGTCCTCGGGTTTGTAGTCATAGAGCCATATTTCTGTAGAACATTCGGCACTGGGTGTGTGATGTGGATAATATCAAGCCGATTGTCTTTATTTCCCAGAACAATTCTTAATTCATATTTTTACGCTCGGTTGTCCTAGCACACAACATAAAGTAAAAAAATAACCAAACAACAACAAACAAACCACACCCATTCCAAGGGGGTTCGTATAAATGGCCAGAGGGTTTGTAGGCAAGCCAAGTGAATATACTGCCCGTGTAATGTTGTACATTGTCAAATACTCTTTAATTTCATGAAGAAAACAATATATATATATATATATATATATATATATATATATATATATATATATATATATATATATATATATATATATATATATATATATATATATAATCATATATATATATATATATATATATATATATATATATATATATATATATATATATATATATATTAGATTCAGGTCAGCGCCATGGAATTGGAGCACTGCTTTGGGACTCTCCTAGCATTTCACGTTGTTGTTGTTGTTTGTGCTGTTGACTGTGGAAGACCCTGGAATACTTGAGTTTTAACTCTTAAGTCCAATTCATTGTCTTCCAGATTGCATGAGCTCTAAAGGCATCTAGCGTAATGAGGTTGGTGCTGAAAATTCTCCAAACTCATAAATCACAGTGGTGTGCAAGAGCGGCACTTAAACATCACATCTGCAAAGATTGATTGATTGATTGATTGATTTAGGAACCGACATCACGGCATTCGGGGCATTCCCATAAGCGCTCCGTCCCCATCCTCAGAAGCCAGCAAAGATTTCCAACTCCAATAGTACCAGTAGCAATCTGATTATATGTGCGTCTCGCCTTTCGTCTAAGCGTCGAGCATAGGCCAGATCCCCTCGTCACTCCACGCTGTCGCATTCTTGCCAGACCATGGTGATCCATTTGCTCCTCCGAGGTGTACACGTGCTCTCACAAGACCGCAACCACGTCTGCCTTATCATGCATCAATACTCCACCAAGTTTTGCAGAGCCAGCCAATCTGTCTGTCTGTTCATTCCCCAGCACACCAGCATGCCCCGGAGAAAAGATGTTATATTCGAATAAAACCAGACCATTATTCAGCACAGCATAAACAGATTGGGTGAGATTAGCCTGGGCTGCTAAAGATTCCTGCAAACGTTTTAGTCATGTCGTGGTTACCTGACTCTAAGCCTATCCCCAGACGGAGTTCTCTCCTGGGACGATGTCCGACTGGAGACAGAAGCACCAAATGTGGCCCTTTACACACCTCAACATTGACCTTTCTGTCATGGTCGGTTGTTAGATTAACTCAGGCAGCTCAAGTTACAATTACTTTAGATGCTATTGACTCGGATAGTTATTACTTTGACAGTTTCAGTGCCAAACAAAAAGGAGGTGTGGACCAAACAAAAATGGATGGCGGAACATGGGAAGTTGGGGTGTGTCACAATATGACTTAAAAGTTGTTAATATGGTAGCAGACATGCTGTATTATAACGCAATGACAATAGTTCAGCCATACATAAGCCCATGGCAGATAGGGGACGCCGCTCAAGACGATTAATCATCCCACGGCAATTAATCAAATAACCTGCTCGATTCCAAATGTTAATTTCACTCATTTCCCCACCCCCCCTTTTTTTTCACCGCCTCTCCCACTAGGGACACAGGCTCTGAACCAGCTCACCCCAAGCCCTCATCTCATTTGCTGTCTCAGGCAAATCCGCCCATACGCATCCTCTTATTATTCACGTATGTCTAAAATTCTCTTCTCTATGTGTTTTTATGTCTTCCTGTAATTCTTTTGCTTCGTGGGTTCTAGAAAATAGACGTTCTAGTAATACTATTAACAGATTTTTCCAATGTGTGTCCTACCAAGTCTTTTCCTCACGTCTTAATTCAATGGAATGTGTATATAGTTCTGTCCATAGGCTCCACACAAATGAATGCACCATACCCTGTACTGCTTGTATTCTGCGCAGGGTGCCGTGGTAGCGCACTGGATAGCATACTTGCCTGACAGCCCATTGGTAATGTGTTCGAATCTCCCTGGAGGCGGTGCATTTGTAAACATTGACGTGGAATCACAAGTCGATCCCGCCAAAAATGGGTACCATGTCGGGTGTCTTTACTTTCTGGACATAGCTATTCTGTTTGGGTCGACTTAGCTATTCTGTTTGGGTCGACCTAGCCATTCTGTTTGGGTCGACCTAGCCATTCTGTTTGGGTCGACCTAGCTTTTCTGTTTGGGTCGACTTAGCTATTATGTTTGGGTCGACTTAGCTATTATGTTTGGGTCGACTTAGCTATTATGTTTGTGTCGACTTAGCTATTCTGTTTGGGTCGACCTAGCTATTCTGTTTGGATCTACCTAGCTTTTCTGTTTGGGTCCACCTAGCTATTCTGTTTGGGTCGAACTAGCTAGTTTGTTTGGGTAGATCTAGCTATTCTGTTAAGTAAAGGCCGACGAGTGATAGTGTGTGCTCATTAGTGTATAACAATATGGAGGTTGCACCATATACCCATTAGGTGTCAAGGCCTGGAAAGGGGGCATTATGCTTGTTATATTGTGCGCAGGCACCAGTCAATGAATGTTTGTGGGAGATCAGCGTGGCCGAATGTGTAAGAGCGTTCGTTCTTAAACATCCGGTTTGCTGATGCCGAGGTAGCGGGTTCAACACCTACACCAGTCAATTGGACTAACATGTTGACTTCTGATTCTTAACTTGGGGACATAAAGTACAAGTGCCTCTTGAAGTCGGGGTGGGTTAGCCTGTTGGCGGGGGACACTGGTAATAGGGAAAGCTAATCCACATTCTAGTACATAGTCTAGTGCACGAGAAGTAGTAAGCACGTGTGTGGAGTAAACTTGAGTTCAAGACAAGCGAGCGCAAGAATAACAATATTTGTTGTCTTTTAGTCGTGCTCATATTTCAGATCCATAGAGCAGTAGTTATTTGACTTCACGATTTAAATACTCCAACTTTGATAGAACAAATTAGGAAGAACTTGGAAGCAATGTGGTTCCTAAGACGAATGTTGCGAATTCCTCGGACTACCAGCGTAACTAACGACGATGAAAGAGACTAATGAAACTAGAGCATTATATACAACAGTAAGAAAGAGACAAAGAGCTATCTTTGAATATGTGATGAGAAAAGAGGCACTGGAGAACATCGTGACGACTGTAAAGATCGAGGGGAAGAGAGGTAGAGGCCGGCCAAGAGAAATGATGCTGGATGGACTGAGACGATGGCATGGAGGATATTAGCAGTAGATTTGATCCAGAATACCAAAGACCGAGATCTGTGGAGAGACAACAACGCCTACGCCAGCTGGCATGGCACTTGATTATGATGACGAACTTTGATACTAGATTTATTCCGTTTGATTTAAACAAATGTCCTAGTGCAACGAAAGCTCCGCTTGCCTCTTGTATGTGAATGTAATACCTATACAAGTACCCCCATCTGTGTTTATATCGCTACCTACGCATGTGTATTATTCCACCTGTTGAAGTGAGGTTTCATCAAAGGGGGTCAGATTAGCATGTTCAAAACAATGTATGGTGAATTTAAACACAGGCTCCACAAGCAATATGTTGCACTATTTATGGCCTAACATATTTCGCTGCACCTATCAGGTGCATATTGCAGTGTTGTATATCATATAAAGTGAATAAATTAGTTAGTTAGTTAGTTAGTTAGTTAGTTAGTCGCGGTTCCAACTTCACTGCAACGGGTCTGTCCCCATATTGCTCCGTTCCTGTGCCAGTGAATATCACACAAAAAGCTCCTCACTGACCTATGTGAACAATGGAATAGACAGGAGTTTCGGCAAGCCAACAGCCCGCACAGGTACACTGTGCATAATGCCGCCGCCAGAATGCCAACACAAAAGTCCTCCACGAAAAATAGTTCATCGTCGGCAGAAAGACTTTATTGACCCGGGTTTTATACCATATGGCTCAGTCTCTTTTCGCAGGGCGACCCACCGAAAGCGCCGCACAAAGCACGAACTCCGTAGCTACAGCGCCGACTCCCAGGAGTCTCCTGAAAAAAAGTACTCGTGAACCGAAAAGTCAAACCAGTCAATCCAGTAACAGCCGACCGCCATCGTTCCGAACACGCAGCTCACGCTAAAAACAACACGGACCGATGCAAAAGCATTCCACGCGAAATTCACAGCTCACAGTGTCGCGCCACGCACTCACTCAGTAGCAGGGCAGCGGAACCATAGCCTCCTTAGTCGCCTCTTACGACGTGCATGGTAGGCAACAGTGTTACTATTCTTTGCTCCCCCGCATGGGCCCCGGAAAAGTAATAAATTATGAATAAATTAGTAATACTTCAGCTTTCAGCTAAAGCAATTACAACGCGTAGTCACGGGTATTGTTCGAATGTGGAACCTCTGTTATCTCCACGGTAATTTCAAATTTACCATGAACTTTTTCTGTGTACCCAAAACCGACTGGAACCGCCCTAATTGCTAAGTCCTCAGTATATTTGAGCTGTCGTTTATTGCTCGTCGAATACAGTATACGAAGAGAAGTCAATAAGTAAGTCACAAATGGCTGTCGAAAACTAACTAAATATGATAACAAATTGAAACCATTTTATTTGTATACATACATTGTCTCTTTATTTCTCAACATAATTTCCACCAACATTAATGAACTTATCGCATAGTTTTATCAGTTCTCCCAAACCGGCTTCATAGAACTGCGTGCTCTGTTTTCTAAACCACGTTTTCATTTCACATTCAACTTCGGCGTCATTCGAGAAATGTCTCCCGCCAAGGTGGATTTTTAGTGGACTTAGCCCCTAGCGATTTCCGGGAAAGCGGTGCATAGTTGGATAGAAAATGTTACGAGGGTGAGTCAATAAGTAAGTCACACAGTTCTGTGGGATGGCGGGCAAATGAGAACAGGGCACGCAGGTCTATGCAGTCGGTTTGAGAGGACTGATAAAACGGTGGGATAAGTGCATCAATGTTGGTGGAAATTATGTTGAGAAATAAAGGGACAATGTATGTATGTTTAAAAAAAAACTGGTTTCAAGTTGTTATCTTTAGTTATTTTTCTACAGCCATCTGTGACTTACTTATTAACTTAACCTCGAAGGATATGCTTTTTATTTGTCCACGCTATGGCCATATTTTATGAGGTGTTGAGAAATCGAAGGGCAAGCAAGCCAGTGAGCGAGTGAGTAAGTAAGTGAGCGACCGAGTGAGTGAGTAAGTAAGTGAGCGAGCGAGTGGGCGAGTGAGTGAGTAAGTAAGTGAGCGAGTGAGTGAGTGAGTAAGTAAGTGAGCGAGCGAGTGAGTGAGTGAGTTGGTGTGTAAATGACCCTTTTATATGACTAAGGCACGCTGGACATTTGGACCTGTAATCCCAGGTCAATTTTGAAACCCCAAAACCACCCTGATTCATCTTGAATGGTCGCGTTGTTTTCCTTTCTTATTTCTTTGAACGCATTCGTGGTTGGCTGGGTTATGCAGCTAAACGACATACTCCAGAACCTGAAAGACACCGACTCGCCAGGTGCTTGCTTCGTGCCTGCTTATAGGTAGAACAGGTGCTTCATTAGGTTATTAACCCGGCATGAAATCTAAAATGAGCACCACATGGCGAACAAAGCTCTGGGAAATTGTTTTCAACCATGTGAGCTCTGGAACTCATTAATTTGGAGCTTTGCATGAAACATAACATGTTACCTGGGGGACTGCCGGCAGAAACGCCAAGCCAGAATGAACGTGAGTCAGCCATGCATGCTATAGATGTGGCGATTAGAAGGTAAGGGCAGCCGGTTTTTATAGAAGTCCCTTCTGTCAGGGCGTGACATGCAAAAGAAAACATTCGTTAGGTCATGATGTTGTTTCGCTGTGAGAGGAAACAAAGGTCTCGATGAGTATCGCTGAAACCTGGCCTGACTTGTGGAGATACACCCATTGGTGTTTGATGAAGATGAGTATCGCTGAAACCTGGCCTGACTTGTGGAGATACACCCATTGGTGTTTGATGAAGATGAGTATCGCTGAAACCTGGCCTGACTTGTGGAGATACACCCATTGGTGTTTGATGAAGATGAGTATCGCTGAAACCTGGCCTGACTTGTGGAGATACACCCATTGGTGTTTGATGAAGATGAGTATCGCTGAAACCTGGCCTGACTTGTGGAGATACACCCATTGGTGTTTGATGAAGATGAGTATCGCTGAAACCTGGCCTGACTTGTGGAGATACACCCATTGGTGTTTGATGAAGATGAGTATCGCTGAAACCTGGCCTGACTTGTGGAGATACACCCATTGGTGTTTGATGAAGATGAGTATCGCTGAAACCTGGCCTGACTTGTGGAGATACACCCATTGGTGTTTGATGAAGATGAGTATCGCTGAAACCTGGCCTGACTTGTGGAGATACACCCATTGGTGTTTGATGAAGATGAGTATCGCTGAAACCTGGCCTGATTTGTGGAGATACACCCATTGGTGTTTGATGAAGATGAGTATCGCTGAAACCTGGCCCTGACTTGTGGAGATACACCCATTGGTGTTTGATGAAGATGAGTATCGCTGAAACCTGGCCTGACTTGTGGAGATACACCCATTGGTGTTTGATGAAGATGAGTATCGCTGAAACCTGGCCTGACTTGTGGAGATACACCCATTGGTGTTTGATGAAGATGAGTATCGCTGAAACCTGGCCTGACTTGTGGAGATACACCCATTGGTGTTTGATGAAGATGAGTATCGCTGAAACCTGGCCTGACTTGTGGAGATACACCCATTGTGTTTGATGAAGATGAGTATCGCTGAAACCTGGCCTGACTTGTGGAGATACACCCATTGGTGTTTGATGAAGATGAGTATCGCTGAACCTGGCCTGACTTGTGGAGATACACCCATTGGTGTTTGATGAAGATGAGTATCGCTGAAACCTGGCCTGACTTGTGGAGATACACCCATTGGTGTTTGATGAAGATGAGTATCGCTGAAACCTGGCCTGACTTGTGGAGATACACCCATTGGTGTTTGATGAAGATGAGTATCGCTGAAACCTGGCCTGACTTGTGGAGATACACCCATTGGTGTTTGATGAAGATGAGTATCGCTGAAACCTGGCCTGACTTGTGGAGATACACCCATTGGTGTTTGATGAAGATGAGTATCGCTGAAACCTGGCCTGACTTGTGGAGATACACCCATTGGTGTTTGATGAAGATGAGTATCGCTGAAACCTGGCCTGACTTGTGGAGATACACCCATTGGTGTTTGATGAAGATGAGTATCGCTGAAACCTGGCCTGACTTGTGGAGATACACCCATTGGTGTTTGATGAAGATGAGTATCGCTGAAACCTGGCCTGATTTGTGGAGATACACCCATTGGTGTTTGATGAAGATGAGTATCGCTGAAACCTGGCCTGACTTGTGGAGATACACCCATTGGTGTTTGATGAAGATGAGTATCGCTGAAACCTGGCCTGACTTGTGGAGATACACCCATTGGTGTTTGATGAAGATGAGTATCGCTGAAACCTGGCCTGACTTTGTGGAGATACACCCATTGGTGTTTGATGAAGATGAGTATCGCTGAAACCTGGCCTGACTTGTGGAGATACACCCCATTGGTGTTTGATGAAGATGAGTATCGCTGAAACCTGGCCTGACTTGTGGAGATACACCCATTGGTGTTTGATGAAGATGAGTATCGCTGAAAACCTGGCCTGACTTGTGGAGATACACCCATTGGTGTTTGATGAAGATGAGTATCGCTGAAACCTGGCCTGACTTGTGGAGATACACTCATTGGTGTTTGATGAAGATGAGTATCGCTGAAACCTGGCCTGACTTGTGGAGATACACCCATTGGTGTTTGATGAAGATGAGTATCGCTGAAACCTGGCCTGACTTGTGGAGATACACCCATTGGTGTTTGATGAAGATGAGTATCGCTGAAACCTGGCCTGACTTGTGGAGATACACCCATTGGTGTTTGATGAAGATGAGTATCGCTGAAACCTGGCCTGACTTGTGGAGATACACCCATTGGTGTTTGATGAAGATGAGTATCGCTGAAACCTGGCCTGACTTGTGGAGATACACCCATTGGTGTTTGATGAAGATGAGTATCGCTGAAACCTGGCCTGATTTGTGGAGATACACCCATTGGTGTTTGATGAAGATGAGTATCGCTGAAACCTGGCCTGACTTGTGGAGATACACCCATTGGTGTTTGATGAAGATGAGTATCGCTGAAACCTGGCCTGACTTGTGGAGATACACCCATTGGTGTTTGATGAAGATGAGTATCGCTGAAACCTGGCCTGACTTGTGGAGATACACCCATTGGTGTTTGATGAAGATGAGTATCGCTGAAACCTGGCCTGACTTGTGGAGATACACCCATTGGTGTTTGATGAAGATGAGTATCACTGAAACCTGGCCTGACTTGTGGAGATACACCCATTGGTGTTTGATGAAGATGAGTATCGCTGAAACCTGGCCTGACTTGTGGAGATACACCCATTGGTGTTTGATGAAGATGAGTATCGCTGAAAACCTGGCCTGACTTGTGGAGATACACCCATTGGTGTTTGATGAAGATGAGTATCGCTGAAACCTGGCCTGACTTGTGGAGATACACCCATTGGTGTTTGATGAAGATGAGTATCGCTGAAACCTGGCCTGACTTGTGGAGATACACCCATTGGTGTTTGATGAAGATGAGTATCGCTGAAACCTGGCCTGACTTGTGGAGATACACCCATTGGTGTTTGATGAAGATGAGTATCGCTGAAACCTGGCCTGACTTGTGGAGATACACCCATTGGTGTTTGATGAAGATGAGTATCGCTGAAACCTGGCCTGACTTGTGGAGATACACCCATTGGTGTTTGATGAAGATGAGTATCGCTGAAACCTGGCCTGAACTTGTAGAGATACACCCATTGGTGTTTGATGAAGATGAGTATCGCTGAAACCTGGCCTGACTTGTGGAGATACACCCATTGGTGTTTGATGAAGATGAGTATCGCTGAAACCTGGCCTGACTTGTGGAGATACACCCATTGGTGTTTGATGTGGAGATACACCCATTGGTGTTTGATGAAGATGAAAGGGCGTTTATGGACACGTTTAATGTATAGTATACACGCGCGCGCGCGCGCGCGTGTGTGTGTGTGTGTGTGTGTGTGTATGTGTGTGTTTTCTTTTTTGTAATATAAAATTTGTCAATAGGCTGCCTTACAGCTAGACAAGTCAACACACAGGCAGACAGACAGATAATTCGACGGGTAGACAGATAGGTAGATAACACATTTGTCAAACAGTAAAAAACTTGTTTGTTTTATTTTGTAAGGGCTCGCAGTTCTCCAGGGTCCAGAACCGCCCCATGAGGTCCCACGTCCTTGTGTGTCATTTGGATGACCACCTCTTCTGGTGGCTATGGCAAGATCAAGTACAGTGTGATCTTAGCCAAAAGGCCGATTTTTGTTTTTTAAGGGCCTCTTAGCCAAAGACATTTATGATTTGTTTAAGTCCCCGCTAATCACTGGTATCATGAAGGCTAATAGACTACAATGGCTGGGGCATATAGAAAGAATGGAAGATAATAGGGAAACAAAACTCGCTTACACTCAGGAAATAAATGACCGTAGACCCCGAGGTAGACCAAGAAGGCGGTGGAGAGATAATATACATACAGACCTACAAGCACTTGGAATCAACGACTGGCAAGAGAAGGTCCACCAGAGAGACGAATGGAGACAGATTGTATTTGCAGCAAAGAACCTCAATGGCTCGGAATGCTGAAGAAGAAGAAGAAGGGCCTCTTAGTCCCACTATGTGACTTTTAGCCCATTGTGGTCCACCATGCCCCGTCTGCCGGTGTTAGTGGACAGTGATTTGAGTTCCCAATTTGGTTGACCGTCTCTGCACCCTAGCCAGATTAAATGCAGAAAAATCTACTCTTAGCCGAAGTGCCGAGAAGAGATCCAAGCTGTAATATGTTTTGTATTTCTTTTTTATTTTTCAAGGGACATTACTAACAGAACAATGCACGTATTATGTGATTTAAATAATTGTAGCTTTAATATTAATTTTTTTTAAATATAAAACCTTTATAGAAATTTGCAACAGTTATGCAGCATAAACAATGGCATAATAATTTAAGTCACCTTCAAAGTTTGTGTAAAAATAATGGCCTGTCTTTTACAAGCGTGAGAATTTTAAAACTAATTTTTCTATTTCTCCTCGATATTACATTGAATGTTTTATCCTTCTACTAGTACCACTGGTATTAGAACCATTTTTGGATACAATATTTGTCTGGCTTATAAAAGGCCAAAAATTCTTAATGCACTCTTTTGGCTAACATCAAAGTGTAGTATCTTGTCTCGATTTTGGCAGGGCCATCAGCGGTGTCTGTCATCAGAATAACGCACATGGACGTATGGACCCGACAGTGCCACTCTGTCCCCTGGGGAAACTGCGAGCGCCTATTTAAAAAAAAAATAAAGAACAAAAATCAGTGTTGTGTCCTGCATATGCATTTCTTTGCTGATGAAGGCCAATCGCTGCAACGTCTGTTTGTTTTTTTTTCGTAATTGTGCTCTGTATGGCTGCATCACTTTATGTTATTGTGGTAATAATATCTAGCCAGTCTCCCTAGCGAAGAAGTTAAGGACGTTGTTCGTAATCCCGTATACCCACGCATGGAACACAGCTGCGCGAGATTCTGCAGCGGATCGCGTCGCGCTGGTTACTCACAGAGGTATGTGAGCCGGTCGTTCAGAAAGCATTGGCAAACTACTGTAATCTTACTTCGTAATCTTGCCAAGAACATCAACAGCAGCTTCCGATCTCTCTTTCTCGATCTCTCTCTCTCTCTCGATCTCTCTCAATCTCTCTCTCTCGCTCATTCTCTCTCAACAATAGTGCTTCTCTGTGCCTACCTATGCCATGTGTGGCGTGTCGTAGACTCTTTTCCAAACTCTCTCTCTCTCTCTCTCTCTCTCTCTCTCTCTCTCTCTCTCTCTCTCTCTTCCATCTTGCTTCTCGGTGTCTACCTATTCCAACTATATTGCTGGTGGTCTGATGTTACACAACCACTGGGGGGGGGGGGGGGGGTTGATCCTCATATACGTTGTATAAAAATCAACCGTGCTGGCTCTATTTCATAGGGTACAGTATGAGTGAAGCCTCGTATATGTAGACCGATCGACCCCATACACATCCGGTGGCGTGCCGTAGGCACTTCTCCAATCTCTATCTCTTTCCCCCCCCCCCCCTCTCTCTCTCTCTCTCTCTCTCTCTCTCTCTCTCTCTCTTCCATCTCACTTCTCTGTGCCTACATATTCCAACCATATTGCCGGTGGTCTGATTTCAACACAACCACTGGGTGATTTGATCCTCAAATACGTTGTATAACAATCAACCTTACTGCCTCTATTCCATAGGGGACAGTATGAGGGAAGCCTCGTATTTGTAGACTGACCGACCCCGGATACATTAGGGGCGTGTCGTAGGCACTTTTCCAATTTCTCTCTCTCTCTCTCTCTCTCTCCTCTCTCTCTCTCTCTCTCTCTCTCTCTCTCTCCCTCTCTCTTCCATCTTGCTTCTCTGTGCCTACATGTCCCAACTATATTGCCGGTGGTCTGATTTTAACACAACCACTGAGTGATTTGACCCTCAAATACGTTGTATAACAATCAACCTTACTGCCCCGAATTCATAGGGAACAGTATGAGTGAAGCCTCGTATTTGTAGACCGACCGACCCCGCATACATCAGGGGCGTGTCGTAGGCACTTTTCCTCTCTCTCTCTCTCTCTCTCTCTCTCTCTCCTCTCTCTCTCTCTCTCTCTCTCTCTCTCTCTCTCTTCCATCTTTCTTCTCTGTGCCTACATATTCCAACTATATTGCCAGGGATCTGATGTTAAAACTACCACTGGATGATTTGATCCTCAAATACGTTGTATAACGATCAACCTTACTGCCCCGAATCCATAGGGAACAGTATGAGTGAAGCCTCGTATTTGTAGACCGACCGACCCCACATACATCAGGGGCGTGTCGTAGGCACTTCTCCTCTCTCTCTCTCTCTCTCTCTCTCTCTCTCTCTCTCTCTCTCTCTCTCTCTCTCTCTCTCTCCATCAGGCTTCTCTGTACCCACATATTCCAACTACATTGCCGGTGGCCTGATTTTAACACAACCACTGGAAGATTTGATCCTCAAATTCGTGGTATAGCAATTAACCTTACTGCCTCTATTCCATAGAGAACAGTAGGAGTGAAGCCTCGCATTTGTAGACCTACCCACTCTGCATTCCTCATGCGGTATATCGCATGCAGTTTTCCTCTCTCTCTCTCTCTCTCTCTCTCTCTCTCTTCTCTCTCTCTCTCTCCTTACATCTTGCTTCTCTGTGCCTACCTACTTCACTTGTATTACCAGTGGTTGGATCTCACACAGCCCCATCAACTCGTACACTGGACGAGTGGCTCCTGAAGTGTGCTTTGTAACAATCAACCATACTGACTATTTCATAGGGGACAGTACGAGGGAAACGTCATACGTGTAGACTGCTGACACGCCCCACATGCCTCATGTGGTATATCACAGGCACTTCTCCTCTCTCTCTCTCTTTCTCTCTCTCTCTTTCTCTCTCTCTCCCTCTCTCTCTTTCACCCTCTCTCTCTTTCACCCTCTCGCTCTCTCCCTCTCTCTCTCACTCCCTCTCTCGCTCTCTCTCTCCCTCTCTCACTCCCTCTCGCGCTTTCTCTCCCTCCCTTGATCTCTCTCTTGCCCCCCCCCTCTCTCGCTCTCACCCTCCCTCACTCTCTCCCTCTCTCTCCCCCTCTCTCCCTCCCTCTCTCTCCCTCTCTCTCTCCTTCTCTCTCCCTCTCTCTCTTCCTCTCCCCCTCTCTCTCTCCATTTCTCTCTATCTCTCTCCCTCTCTCTCTCCCTCTCTCTCTCCCTCTCTCTCCCTCTCTCTCTTCCTCTCCCCCTCTCTCTCCCTTTCTCTCTATCTCTCTCCCTCTCTCTCTCCCTCTCTCTCTCCCTCCCTCTCCCCCTCTCTCTTCTCCCTCTCTCTCCCTCACTCTCCCCCCTTTCGCGCTCTCTCTCTCACTATCTCTCTCCCTCTCTCTCACCTCTTACATCTGGCCTCTCTGTGCATACCTTCTTCACGTGCATTGCTAGTGGTTGGATCTTACACAACCCCAGCAACTCTAGGACTGGGCGAGGGGCTCCTGAAGCGCGTTGTATGACTAGCAACCATACTGACTATTTCGTAGGTTACAATATACCCCATGTGGTAGGTCGCAGGCACTTTTCCTCTCTCTGTCTCTCTCTGTCTCTCTCTCTCTCTCGCTCTCCTCTCTCTCTCTCTCTCTCTCTCTCTCTCTCTCTCTCTCTCTCTCCCTCTCTCTCTTCTTGCATGTCAACATACACTAGCATTTTGTCTGTTGAAGTGTGTCTATGTAGAACGCGTGTTCCTACACACTAGTCCATTCAGACCAACAACACAATGGGGCCGTGGTCAATCTTACACGCCTCCTACCCCGCCCCCTTCTTTCTATGTGTTCACTGTACCGTAACATCCAGCACCGTTATAAAAATACACCTGAGATTTCCGTAAACATTCACAGGTCCGTACGTGAGGTGAGTATACAGCTTTTGGTTTTTTTTTCTCTATAAACAGTTTTTCTATTAAACATTTTCTTCGACTAACATTCTTTTCAATTAACATTTTGTCAATTCTCATTTCCTCTTCATTGCTTCCATTTTTCCATGCATTTGTTCCTCTCGTCCTGTCATCACCTTCTAATGTAGTCACAGGAGTTCTCCTTGACTGTATGTTGTGTTTGTGAATGTGTTTGTTTGCTGATGAAGGCTAACCGCCGCAACGTTCTGTATGTGTCGTAACTCTGTTATGTAAAGCTGCACTACTTTGTGTCATTATATATTATTAGGGATATGCAACTTTAAGAAAGAAAAAAAACATGTATGTAGGAAACATTTACATCCCAAGACACTTTCTGGTGTCCATTGAAGTCTGAGTTGACCTGGGAGCCCGTCAATTGTCAAACTTCGAATAATAAGCAAAGAACGGAGCCTGATAACATATTAAGTTATGTTTATATCTCGTTTACCACCATTAAACACAAAACTAAAATAATAGAAGTTATTTCCCTTGCAACCAAATGACTGTCTAATTATCTCCCCTGAAGCTTTCAATGTACTTTTCCACTCTTGCTCCAACGATTCAATATAGCTTATATATAAAAACAAAAAGCGAAATATGTCCTGGTAATATTTTATTATTCTATGTTCCGCTATACAACCGCGAGAATGTATTCTCATCTGTCCGCCAATTATGGTAAACACCCACTGTATTATTCTGTGTTCATTAATTTCGAAATTTACTTACTAATTTCTTCTTCTTCTTTTTTTTTTAAAAAAACGATTTTTGCATTTATTAATATTTACTTAGACGACTTATTGATACGAGTGTCACTAAGTTTGGTGTCATCTAGTTCGGAAGTTATTGGCTTGCACCTATAGTAACGTCAACCCGGCGCAGAAGTCGGATGTGTCGGTCTAAAGTCGCAAGTTTCGCAGTGTGCTGTAAACAAGCACAATGCAAATCACGTCCGAAAAAAAAAAAAAAAAAAACTCTCCGGATGAACGCAGAAGAAGAAGAAGTAACATCACAAACTTTGGAAGTAACACAAACACAGAAACACAAACACAAAAAGAACACACACACACATACACACACACACACACACCACACACACACACACACACACACACACACACACACACCCATCCACACACTCATCCACACACATACACACACAATGGCGGATTTGGTCTAAAAATATCAGTTGCCAAGACTAAGAGGTCATTAACATGTTTAACATAGTGTCTAATATTTAAGGGGGCCCACTTCATTAATGGCCCAAAGGGCCCACTTGCCATCCGCCGAGTCCGCCACTCATAACACACATGAAACAAGTACCAACGTAAGTAAGCAACCAACACCGCCCAGACATCAATGGCAAACTACTGAACACACACTTGCTAGGTAACTAACTATGGCAGTCGTCTAAGGCGGTATACGCTCCAGTCTGTCTACACCACATTCTATCTACACCACAGTCTATCTACCCCCCCCCCCCCTCCCCAGTATGTCTACGTCCCAGTATATCTACACCCAGTCTATCTACACCCCAGTCTATCTACACCCCGGTCTATCTACACCCCGAGGGTGTCTACGTCCCAGTATATCTACACCCCAGTCTGTCTACACCCCAGTCTATCTATACCCCAGTCTATCTACACCCCAGTCTGTCTACACCCCAGTCTATCTACACCCCAGTCTATCTACACCCCAGTGTTTCTACACCCCAGTCTATCTACACCCCAGTCTATCTACACCCCAGTATATCTACACCCCAGTGTTTCTACACCCCAGTGTTTCTACACCCCAGTATTTCTACACCCCAGTCTATCTACACCCCAGTCTATCTACACCCCAGTCTATCTAAACCCCAGTGTTTCTACACCCCAGTGTTTCTACACCCCAGTGTTTCTACACCCCAGTCTATCTACACCCCAGTCTATCTACACGCCAGTCTATCTACACCCCAGTCTATCTACACCCCAGTCTATCTACACGCCAGTCTATCTACACGCCAGTCTATCTACACCCCAGTCTATCTACACCCCAGTCTATCTACACCCCAGTCTATCTACACCCCAGTATATCTACACCCCAGTGTTTCTACACCCCAGTCTATCTACACCCCAGTCTATCTACACCACAGTATATCTACACCCCAGTCTATCTACACCACAGTATATCTACACCCCAGTCTATCTACACCCCAGTCTATCTACACCCCAGTATATCTACACCCCAGTATATCTACACCCCAGTGTTTCTACACCCCAGTCTATCTACACGCCAGTCTATCTACACGCCAGTGTTTCTACACCCCAGTCTATCTACTCCCCAGTCTATCTACTCCCCAGTCTATCTACTCCCCAGTGTTTTTACACTCCAGCCTATCTACACCCCAGTCTATCTACACCCCAGTCTATCTACACCCCAGTCTATCTACACCCCAGTCTATCTACACCCCAGTCTATCTACACCCGAGTCTATCTACACCCCAGTCTATCTACACCCCAGTGTTTCTACACCCCAGTCTATCTACACCCCAGTCTATCTACACCCCAGCCTATCTACACCCCAGTGTTTCTACACCCCAGTCTATCTACACCCCAGTCTATCTACACCCCATCCTATCTACCTAGTCAAACTCCCTAGTCAAACTCCCTAGTTGCACGTCTTAGTTGAACTTCCTAGTCGCACTTCCTAGTCGAACTCCCTAGCCGAATTCCTTAGTCACACGTTACGATAATCTGTTTGCAATACACAGGTCAGTGTGTATATGCTGTCACTGGAAGATATGTTGTACATGTGGCAAAATCTAGCTTTCCCTTGTCCTCCAATAACTGCCGATAGTTATACAGCCGTACAATACAAGATTGATGACTTAGAAAAAAATATCTGCATTGTTTTCAAATACATTCCTTTCAGCCCAAGGGGTAATTTCGAAATCTATGCTTACAAGTCAGATAATGGAATATGTACAGCATTTACACATGTAAAATTTTACTTGTTCTATTTCTTGTTTTTCTTGTTATGTTGGGAATTTTCACATAATGAGCCATAGAAATACACACAACGAAATTTAAAGCAAATAAATAAACTGCACAAATGCTATGTTCGCGTGAAATACTGGTGGTAACAAGAAGACAGAATTCAAAAGATGGAATAAGACCAAACATAAGAAAAATAAAATAGTTATCGTAGCATAAAGTTCTGTGGGTAAGTGAATTGTAGGACCATCACACATGCCGCGGGAAGGTTAACCCGGTCAACAAATGCCCGCAGAAGTCGGATGTGTCGGTCTAACGGCGCAAGAACGCAGCTCTGCTGTAAACAGGCACAACGCAATCACGTCCGGAAAAAAAAAAAAAAAAAAAAAAAACTCCGGATGAACGCAGAAGAAGAAGAAGTAGGACCATCAAACAGTTGAGTGTACGAGTGTACGGATGAATAGGTCATTTACAGGACCATCACACCATTGGGTGTATGGATGAATAGGTCAATTGTAGGACCATCACATCGTTGGGTGTATGGATGAATAGGTCAATTGTAGGACCATCACACCGTTTGATGTACGGATGAATAGGTCAATTATAGGACCATCACAACGTTGGGTGCATGGATGAATAGGTCAATTGTAGGACCATCACACCGTTGGGCGTACGGATGAATAGGTCAATTGTAGGACCATCACACCGTTGGGTGTATGGATGAATAGTTCAATTATAGGACCATCACACCGGTGGGTGTACGGATGAATAGGTCAATTATAGGACGATCACACCATTAGGTGTACGGATAAATAGGACAATTATAGGACCATCACACCGTTGAGTGTATGGATGAATAGGACAATTATAGGACCATCACACAGTTGAGTGTATGGATGAATAGGACAATTTTAGGACCATCATACCGTTGAGTGTATGGATGAACAGGTCAATTATAGGACCATCACGCCGTTGAGTGTATGGATGAATAGGACAATTATAGGACCATCACACCGTTGGGTGTACGGATAAATAGGTCAATTGTAGGACCATCACACCGTTGAGTGTACGGAAGAATAGGTGGCCAGCTTTTAGTGGCAGTAGTAGTAGTAGTAGTAGTAGCAGCAGCAGCAGTAGCAGTAGTAGCAGTAGTTGGAGTATGAGTAACAGCAGTAATAGCAGTAAAGCAGTAGCAGTAGTAGCAGCAGGAGCAGCAGCAGCAGTAGAAGTAGTAGTAGTAGTAGTAGTAGTAGTAGTAGTAGTAGTAGTAGTAGTAGTAGTAGTAGTAGTAGTAGCAGTAGCAGTAGTAGTAGTAGTAGTAGTAGTAGTAGTAGTAGTAGTAGGAGTAGTAGTGGTGGTGTTGGTGATGGTAGTAGTAGTAGTAGCAGTAGTAGTAGTAGTAGTGGTGGTGGTGGTAGTAGTAGTAGCAGTAGTATTAGTAGAAGGAAGTAGTATTAGTAGAAGGAAGTAGTAGTAGTAGTAGTAGTAGTAGTAGTAGTAGTAGTAGTAGTAGTAGTAGTAGTAGTAGCAGAAGTAGTAGTAGTAGTAGTAGTAGTAGCAGCAGCAGCAGCAGCAGTAGTAGTAGTAGTAGTAGTAGTAGTAGTAGTAGTAGTAGTAGTAGTAGTAGTAGTAGTCGTAGTAGTAGTAGTAGTAGTGGTAGTAGTAGTAGTAATAGTAGTAGTTGTAGTGGTGGTCGTGGTGCTGGTGGTAGTAGTAGTAGTAGTAGTAGTAGTAGTAGTAGTAGTAGTAGTTGTTGTTGTTGTTGTTGTAGTGGTGGTCGTGGTGGTAGTAGTAGTAGTAGTAGTAGTAGTAGTAGTAGTAGTAGTAGTAGTGGTAGTAGTAGTAGTAGTGGTAGTAGTAGTAGCAATAGTAATAGTAATAGTAGTAGTAGTAGTAGTAGTTGTAGTGGTGGTCGTGGTGGTGGTGGTGGTGGTGGTAGTAGTAGTAGTAGTAGTAGTAGTAGTAGTAGTAGTAGTAGTAGTAGTAGTAGTAGTAGTAGTAGTAGTAGTAGTAGTAGTAGCAGTAGTTCTAGTAGCAGCAGTAGCAATAACAGTAGTAGTAGGTATTTCTAACAAGATAAGTAGCAGGTGGTGGATAGGCTGGGCGATGTGGCACAAACGATTATCAACAATGACAATGAAACATCAAGAAAAAAGGAAACCTAAAGTTGTGCAGAAACATGATCGCACCTGCCCCTCCCCGTAAGGTAAACGACAATAAAATATCTCATTATATTAGAAACTTCTATTAAATTATAAAGAAGCCTTCGTTTGTTCTAGCCAACAACTTGTGGCTATTCCACCAGTGGGTACTCTTGTCCGAAGCAATCTGACATGTTATTACCCGTCTGATACCGAACTCCATGAAGGAAACCACACATACTAGTCGTCTTGCCATGTGGTGGCTTCGGGAGGGGGATGGCTAATCGCGGCTGAGCAGATAATGGCGATCCTTCAAGCTGTGCCCACTCTGAAAAATCCTTATCATGAGTTATTGCCCAGGTTCCGAGTGTATTGGCCAGGGAAAGGTCGTGGCAGCTGCGACTCTGTAAGATTTACACATAGGAGTGGATACTGTGAGAGGGTCATTGTATTCTCTTCAGAGGATTATATTCGTAGAAATATGAGCAATATATAATATGGAGTGGGAGGAAGGAAGCGTCAGCTTCCAAATTCAATCATAACTCTCTTTGACAGATGACTTGGTTATATACTTCCTGGAGACACTTGTGAGTATTTGCATAAACCCTCGTTGCTGGGCTCGTTGTTTGGCCAATTTTACAATCATTTACAATACTGCATCTCACTGCCAACATGTCGAAAGAATTTATAATTTCCCGAAGATATTTCGAGGGCTTGAGAGAGAAATTATGATTTGTGTTTGCACGTGCAGTTTGTACAGCTAGAAGCGGGCCAAGTCGTTTCGCCATTCTCGCCGCTTTAGTGGCCAGGTGTGTTCGATCTTAACTGCCATGTACATTCCTCAGTGACATGATGATGAATATCGGGACGATAATTTTGGCACTTGTGTGTTTGCTTGTGGAGCTTGTATGGAAATGTAGCCAAACATTGGGCAGCGATAAGAACATTACAACGATAAGTTATAACACTTATTTTCTTTCTTTCTGGAAGCTTTCAATTCCAAGAGCGCAAATTTTTTGACGTAATAGCACAGAAGAGAGACATAAGACCTTGCCCGCCTTTCTTGTGATCACGTGTTTACATCTCATTAGAGTTTGGGGAATTCTCTCTCTCTCTCTCTCTCTCTTTCTCTCTCTCTCTCTCTCTCTCTCTCTCTCTCTCTCTCTCTCTCTCTCTCTCTCTCTCTCTCTCTCTCTCTCTCCCTCTCTCTCTCTCTCTCTCTCTCTCTCTCTATCCTGGTTTTCAGTGACAATGCTTCATAAGTATTTCAGTCCAAGTATAATTTATTTATTCATCTCATATAAAAAGCTGAACTTGAACGTTTACTTCTCGTTCCGAAAGCAATGGCAAACTACTGACTGTGAAATTGCATAGAAAGTCAGCCTTGAGTTGATTGGGAAGTCCTGCATAGAACATGCAACATTTTTTATGATATATGACTACAGTATGCACCTGACGAGGATGCAGACAAGTAAGCCAGGCAATAAAATACGAATATGGAATTGGCATCACATACCCAAAGGGACACAATTTATATAAAACAAATAAGGGACATAATCTATATAAACCACAATGACTAAACAGTAAAGGACACAATTTATATAAAACCGGCACGGGAAACAATTTATATTAAAGAAAATGACCAACAGGAAGAAATAAAACTTGCAGGCGGTACTGATTTATTTCAAATATTAATATTAAAACAGGGGAAAAACACAACGGTGGTATAACTTCTGTTAAAACCACGGCTTGATACAATATTGCGTATATCGTCAAGTTAAGTAGAAGGAAAAAAATAAACATACACACACGCACACATAACGAATATGGAAGCAATAAATGATCAAAGGAAGAAAATCGTCTCCCCTATTTCCAGAAGTTAATACAGGTGAGACAGGTGTGAGCGGTAACAGCCGATGCAACCCTTTGATGGCCAGAGTGTAATTATTACATTCGTGTGTAATAACCGTTTCTATCACCGGGATGCGGGGATAATATTGTCGTTTATAGATGAAACGAGAGCAATTTATAGCTCCTTGTTCTGTACAAAGAGAACATGTTCATTGTGCGTACATATATAGAATTAGGGTTTGGGTGCGACATGCGTTAGAATATGCGTAAATGCACACGTTTATGGAGACGTATGGGTTTAATAAGATACGTATACTTACATAAGAACATACATGAGACACACGTTGCGCGAACGTGTTTACTTATGCATACATACATGCACAAACATAGGTGTAGTTTAGTTTAGTTTAGTTTAGTTTAGTCGATGGATCAACATCACGGCACACGGGTGTAACCCATAAGTGCTCCGTACTCCTTCTAACTCAAACCTGAGTCTGGAGAAACTCAGCTCAGTGCACGAACTCCGTAGCACCAGCGAGGATCCTGAAATACTTTGGGTAGATTTTTAATTCGAAATTTTGCCCGGGCAGCGCCGTTAGGCTACTCTTTTTCGATTTCCAACTGCCAAAGGATTTTTTACGTGCGCAACAATACACACGGGCGTCCAATCTCAATACTTAAAGACCAGGGAAAATTTTATTACTAGAAGTCCACGTGAAATAAATTCTGGTCCTCACCGGGGCTTGAACCCGAGACCTCCAGCACTCGAGGCGGACACCATCATCTACCTACCTACGTACCTGACTACCAACCCATGAAATTGTAATATTAACTGTTGAAACCCAGGGGAAATTGTAAGACGGGTTTGCGAACCTAATTCTATAGCTTTACAAAGTTCGTTGTTTTTTAATCCGTCCGTCCGTCCGTCCGCCTGTCCGTCCGTCCGTCCTTCCTTCCTTCCTTCCTTCCTTCCTTCCTTCCTTCCTTCCTTCCTTCCTTCCTTCCTTCCTTCCTTCCTTCCTTCCTTCCTTCCCTCCCTTCCTTCCTTCCTTCCTTCCCTTCCTTCCTTCCCTTCCTTCCTTCCTTCCCTTCCTTCCTTCCTACCCACCCACCCACCCACCCACCCACCTATCTAAATCCACCCATCTAAATATTTAACTATAAATATACCTACCTACACACCTATCTGGGCGGCTCCCTAAGCGGTTACAGACGCATTTCCTAATCCCGTATACCACGTTCGAAACACAGCTGCGGGAGATTTGACAGCAGGCCGCCTTGTGTTGGTTTTTTACGAAATGGCATGGGTGCCGGTCGTTCACAAAGCAATCGCAAACTACTGAACGTAAACTTGCCAAGATATTACAAACAGCAGAAAAAATGCTGGGGGTGAATGCGGCGTCCCGTAAAAGGATATGCAACTAACTTTAACTAACTAACACACCTATCTTTTCCCAAACACCTACCTAACTACCTACCTGTGTAGGTAATTCCCCTCCCAACATAATCACATATATAACCACTAATTTATCCAACCACCCAGCTATAAATAAATGTATAATCACAAACAGACACACAGCACACACAGACAGATGTAGTGCGTGCCCTTATCCGACACGGCTAGGTATTCTCTCTCATGAGGTTCGGGGAACATGTAATATCATTAGATACCAAAGGTTATTAGAAAATTCCCGAGCATAAGTTCCCAGCTCTGTACTGAGATCCAACCCGGTACCTCTTGAACGTAGATGAGAACACGAATCTGCTAACTGTCATCTCTCCATGTTATCTCTCCGTGTCGTCTCTGCATGCCACATCGCCATGTCATCTCTCAATGTTAATTCTTCATGCCACTCCATATCAGCTCTCCTGACATCTCTCCATGTCACATCTTCATATCGTCTCTCCGTGTCATCCATCCATGTCACCTCCTCATGCCACCTTCTCATGTCATCTCTGGATGTCATCTTGCCATGCCACGTCTCCATGTCACCTCGCTGTGCCATCTCTCCACAACGCCATTATTTCAACTCTATGAACTGCAACACTATTTGTGAACTTGCATGTCCTACAACACTATTTGTGAACTTGCATGTCTGCAACATTAAATCCATCTGCGTAACTCCATCATTTCGTATCTATACACTAGTTTCACTGGAAGTGGCTTTTCTGGCAATGGATCACCTTCACTGGACACCGGAATCTCCATAAGTGCTTCAGCCTGCCTCTATAGACCACACAAAGATCATCACAGTACACCAATTCCGTAGCACCGGTGAGGACGCCACTGAGAGTCATTCAGAAACACACATACTATAATTATTATGTTGTGGGTGGGTTTTCTCACGGAGCAGGATGACCTGCCGAAAGCATCGCACAAAGCACGAACTCCGCAGCTCCGTCGACGATCCTCAGGAGTCTCCGAGAAAAATGCACTCTGAACCGAAAGACGTAGCAGGGAATCGAACCCACAACCTTCGGAGCGTGAGTCAGACGGCTTGACCACTTCGCCGCGGAGACTCCCAAGTGAGCGTCCTGGCCGTGATCGTATAGTGGTTAGTACTTCGCGTTGTGGCCGCAACAACCCAGGTTCGAATCCTGGTCACGGCATACACTGTGATGTCTCGCAATGGTAAGCTCAAATTTTTGCTTGTCCCTAAATAGAAAGAAAATCATGATGTCACAAATCAAAATTAATCATTATGGTGCTAATCCCGTGAAGTCCCATCAGGCGGCGATAGTGCCGGGCCCCCTGCCTCGAGGGGGTCCACCCATGACTACTGGTGGTCACCTTCCCCTGTGCTGTGGAGTCAAGGCACAGAGGAGTAGGTTAAGAGCTATTGACCAAATACCCCGGACACTCAACATACTACAGTGGAATGCCGAAGGAGTTTACAAGAAGAAAGACTCCCTAACACAGCGTCTTCATAAAGATAGAATAGATGTGGCATGCATTCAAGAGACACACCTCAACGCCAATCACAAATTCTCAGTCAGAGGATATCAGGCCACACGTTTCGACCGCGAAGGACACAAAGGAGGAGTTCTAATACTTACACGAAATACAATACCTTGCAGCGAAGTATCTGTGATCTCTGACAACCAAACGGAAATTATAGGTGTTGATATAATGATAAAGGACGTGAAAATAAGAATCTACAATCTTTATAGCCCAGCAGATAAGGACCTTAAACTCTCAAACATGAAAATAACTGACACAAACTGCATTATTGTAGGAGACTTTAATAGCCGTTCAGAAAGATGGGGATACCCAGATACTGACAAAAGAGGAGATGAATTGGAGGACTGGGAAATAGACTCAAATCTCCATCTACTCAACAAAGCGGATGACACACCGAGCTTCTACTCCAGAAGATGGCTTACCACTTCTACTCCAGACTTAGCTTTCTGCACAGGAGACATCCTCCACAAAATCGATCGCCATGTGCTGAACCAATTAGCAGGTAGTGACCACAGACCAATCAAGCTTGTAATGAATATGGAGTATGTTCCACAGGAGCAAAAGCCCTTGCCCCGCTGGAATTACAAACGAGCAGATTGGGACAGATTTGCCATACTAACAGACAAATATTGTGAAAACATAAATACACGATATGGCAACATAAAGCAAATGGTGGAAAGTCTAAACAGAGCGATAATACAGGCAGCCACTGAGTCCATTCCAAGAGGAGCGAGGAAAAATTACAAACCATACTGGACTGAAGAACTACAAAGTTTGGAGGACAAAGTTGAAGATGCCAGGAAGACAGCAGAGAGAGAACAAACAATTGAAGCGAATATCTCTCTCAAAGCCATCTCAGCAAAATATAAAAGAACAGTAAATCAAACAACAAGAGATTGTTGGAGGGAAAAAACAGAAAACCTGAATTTTGACAGGGATGGAAACAAACTATGGAAACTAGTGAAAGCCATGAACAATGAAGGACCTAGCAACAAACAAATAACAATTAAACAAGGAAATGCCTTGCTTACAGGAAAAAAGGCTGCAAATGCACTAATGGAACACTATGCAAATGCAAACCACATTGATATTACAACCGAACAGAAGAAAGCAATCAAAGACAAACAGATACATCATACAAATACAGAGACAGCAGCAGAATATATGATGGCAAATCTAACAATGGAAGAAATGGAACAGGCAATGAATACCCTAAAAAGAAGAAATCACCAGGAAAGGATGGAATCACAAATGAAATGCTAATAGGACTAGGCACTAAGACAAAAAAGAAACTACTAGCAGTCCTAAATTACAGCTGGAAGAGGGAATAGTCCCACAGGCATGGAAGGAAGCTATACTAATACCAATCCCAAAGAAAGGAAAAGACCTGGAAGAACCAAATGGCTATCGACCTATCAGTCTACTTAGCTGTGTAGGAAAATTAATGGAACGCATTATCAATGGCAGGCTAACATGGCATCTGGAAGAAAACAAACTCTTAACACCACACCAAGCAGGATTCAGAAAGTACAGATCCACTGAAGATCAAATAACCTATATAGCTCAGGAAATAGAGGATGCCTTCCAAGAGAAAAAGCACACACTAGCAGTCTGGATAGATTTAGAAAAAGCATTTGATAAAGTATGGAAGGAAGGACTGAAAGTAAAACTGCAAAAAATGCATGTTTGTGGGAAAATGTACAAATGGATCAGCCACTACCTTGAGAACAGAACTGCCAGGACAAAAGTACAAGGACAAACCAGCAAAATGATGCTGTTGGAGCAAGGTGTCCCCCAAGGAGGAGTTCTTTCACCAACATTATTCCTAGCATATATAAACGACATCACAGAAAATTTTCCAGCCAGAGTACACACATCATCCTTTGCAGATGACCTAGCCATATGGACATCTGAAGAATATATTAGTACAGCTAACAGCAGAATACAGCAAGCCTTATTAGCACTAGAGGACTGGTCAAAATCATGGCTAGTGAAGATAAGTGAGGAGAAAACAACATGCACAGTGTTCTCCCTCTCAAATAAAACTCAACAACCTAAGCTGGTATTGAATGGAAAAATATTGTGCCATGAAGAAAATCCAAACTATCTAGGAGTCACCTTTGATCGTCGCCTGACATGGAAAACACAGGTTGAGAAAAATCGAACAAGAGCAAGGCAAAGAATGGCAATCATGAAAAAGCTTGCTGGTACAACGTGGGGAGCAGATGAGAAAGTTCTCAAGAAGTTATATACTGGACGGGTGAGGCCAGTACTGGAATATGGCATTGCAGCTTGGGCAACAGCAGCTAAGTCAAACTTTAACAAAATAAGTAGAGTCCAAAATCAAGGAATGCGAATCATAACTGGAAGCCTGAAGACAACGCCTATTAATGAACTTGAAAAGATCACTTGTTTACAACCAATGCAGGATAGAAGAGATAGCAGAGCCCAGCAACAAGCAGAAAAATTTAGAAGATTGACAGACCACCCTATGTATAAAAGGTTTAGTGGTTTTGGAAAGGGACGACTGAAGCGTAGCAACTTTGTAGAAACTGCAAAACGAAAGATTAGGGCAGATCCCATACTTAACATATCAACAGTCAAACCTATTTACAATGCAGACAAGTTCCCAGCTTGGAGACAGCAGCAACTGCCTGAGATGATAGAAAACATTCCTGGTATTGAGAAAAAGAACACTCAGCATGAAACCGAAAGAAGAGATATAACCCTAAACTACATAAAAGAACAATACCCAAGCAGCAATTGGACCCATGCATATACAGATGGATCAGCCAAAAATTCAATAGAGAATGGAGGAGGAGGAATTCTCCTAAATTTAAAAAATGGAGTGAAAAAAACACATTCAGTGGCAACTGGAAAGTTTTCAAGTAACTTCAAAGCGGAGGTAGAGGCTCTGAAAACTGCAGCAGAAATGCTCTTGATGGAGGAAAATAAAGAGAAGCAAATAGCTATCTTCACAGATGCAAAGTCAGCTGTCTCAATACTGAAGAGCAATAACAGCACAGAAATAGCTGACCTAAGAGCAGCACTCCATGGTCTATGCCAGAAATCCAAAAAAGTTGTAATACAGTGGATCCCATCACATTGCAGTATACCTGGAAATGAAGAGGCTGACAGACTGGCAAAGAGGGCGGACGACTACCACAGCCTGACATAGACATAACCTATAATGAGGCAAAGAGGTTGATAAAAAGCACCTATAGAACCAAATGGGAATCAGAGCATCCAGGCCACCAGAAGGATGATGCATATTACAAACTCGACAGAAGAGAACAAGTAGCAATCTTCAGACTCCGCACAGGACATAACAGGCTGAAATACCACTTGTTCAATAAACTAAAGATAGGAGATACCGATGAATGTAATTGTCGAACTGGAAAAATGACAGCAAAACATTTGCTTCAGGATTGCCCAATATATGCAGAACAGAGAAAAATATTTTGGCCCACACCTGCTTCATTAGAGGACAAGCTCTATGGAGATATCAACAAGCTCAAGTTGACCGTAGCTTACTTTAACTACATACAGGTTGACATTTAAAGGTGTATGAAGAAGTATTCAGACTGCCACACTTCATACCACAGGTATGTCGGTTACAAAAGCCTCCCAGAGGCATGAAATGGAATATTGCTGGATAGGAGATCCATTACGTGGAAAGTCCGAATCAAAAGCTCACTGTGTGGGCTTTCAAAAAAGGTGGAAAAAGTGTCCTAGTGGCACGAAATGGAATATTGCTTGGATAGCAAATCCATTATGTGGAAAGTCTGAATCAAAAGCTCACTGTGTGGGCTTTCAAAAAAGGTGGGAAAAGTGTCCTAGTGGCACGAAATGGAATATTGCTAGGATAGCAAATCCATTGTGTGGAAAGTCCGAATTGAAAGCTCACTGTGTGGATGTCATCTGCACACTGCATTCTTCTGGTTTCCGGAAGAACAGCCTATGGTGAACGGAAGGCCCAATATACGGAAGTGAGGCTAAGCAGCCATGTGCAGGACGTGACGATTCCTTGGGTGAGCCCAGTACCAGAGCGCTGTGTGTTGGCTCTGCAAGTATGGAAGCCTCCTTGGATGGCGGGGAATGCCCATGGTCTGCCCCTGCCTTCCCTTGAGGGCTGACCAGGATGTCTTTGGCTGTTCTATATGGGCCAGCTAGGATGGGAGATAACACCACAACAGTGAGAGTCAAACGTCCTAAGAAACCCTCGGGAAGGTTAACCCGGTCAACAAATGCCCGCAGAAGTCGGATGTGTCGGCCTAACGGCGCAAGAACACAGCTCTGCTGTAAACAGGCACAACGCAATCACATCCGAAAAAAAAACTCCGGATGAACGAAGAAGAAGAAGAAGAAAGAAAATGATTAAGAAGAAGAAGCGAGTCATGGAACAATCATCACCCAGACACCCGCCATCTACTGGTAGAGACTGATCACTTATGTGTATGTCCTGAACTCAGTGATATATGAGTTTTCTAACAGTACCAGTACCACCCACCCCCGCCCGTCTCCTTCCTCCTCCTCTCTGTGTGAAGCTCTCTTTGCATAGAAATTATGCTTGCAAAGTTCAAGACAGCTTTCTACGCGATCAAATATGTTGGCAATTTGAAAACACACGCGGAGAGCAGGGGAAAAACAGGTAGTCTGGCACGGAGGTACACATCACACAGGTAACATTGGGAACTAAACTCACGAACGACCAGGCATCAGGAAGCATTTTCTGGAGGAATCCCCGGGGTGCAATCGTGCTACAGAATGTTGCACACCACGTGACATTTTCACCAGGGTACGGAGCAGAAATTGGGTGCCGACTGCGCTTATTTAACATTTCGTGATAGGCGTCAAGGAATTCAGGCTCGGTTGTTGTACATTCGTTCTCACCAGTGTAATGAGAACCAGCCCATGGCGGTGTTCTTAGATTGTTCCGTGTGAAACTTCGCAGTAACACTAATAATAATAATAATAATAATAACAATAATAATAATAATAATAATAACAATGTTAGTTTCATCTCTTTTACAGGACGGTCGCAAAACTTTAATTGGCTGTTTGTGATTTACTAAGCAATATTAGTTCAGAAATTTGCAATTCCTTTCTGAATGACCTACGCCTCACACCATTGGAATTAACGCAAAGTGGTGCACTTTGAAATCTCTGGCAGCTGAATTCTAATCCTATGCTCGGTATGCAAGGAATTATAAAACTGTGCCTCTCACTATACGCTGTCACACTGCAATAATAATAATAATAACAACAGCACCACCACCACAAACAATTATGTTGTTTGTCCATCAAGAATGATGATGACCATTCATTTCATCCAGTGGGGTTGAAAGTATGGAGCCGTGAGTTTTAAGATGGCTGATAAGGCCTATTTTGGCTCGAAATTTTCTTTGACAATGTGGGCAAAGAATGCTTGACTTTCCAGGAGGAGGATCTCCTGCAGTGATTTTTCTGTCCAGCCTTTTCTTCACAGCTCTTGCAGTCCTGTTTGCTTCACAAGTGACTGCACCCTTGCGTAATGATGTACGCCACGATTTTCGGTCTTTAGCAGCAATCTCCCAAGTGTCATGATGAATTCCAAAAGCTTTTAGTGAGATCTTCAGAGTGTCTTTAAAGCGTTTCCCCTGGCCGCCTTGGGAGAACAGCCACAACGCAGCTCGCTGTAAAAAATTATTTTAGGGAGCCTGTGATCTGGCATGCGAGTCAAGTGACCAGCCCAGCGAATTTGATTCTTCATTAGTAGGTTGTGGATACTGGGCATGGACGCTATTTCTAGGACTTCAGTGTCTGGGATCTTGTCTTGCCATTTAATCTTCAATAGATTCCTTAGGCATACTGTATGGAAGTGGTTTAATTTCCTAGCGTGAAGCTGCTAAACAGTCCAGGTTTCACAAACATATAGCAGTGTGGATAATACAACTGCTTTGTAGACTTTCAGCATTGTTTGCAGGCTTATTTCATTTCTGTCCCACACATTCTTGTACAGTCTGCCAAAGCCGCGCTGGCCTTGGAGATTCTTGCATTCACTTCGTCATCAATTTTCCTTTACTCTTGCATGCATACCATCATGAAATAACCGCACTATTTGGACACACTTTTGTGGAAAGCCAGCTATAATCGTCCACAGTCCTTCTCTGTCGACTGTACCAAAAGCCTTGGTAAGATCAATGAAAGCGGAGAACTGCCACCACCAATAACAAAACACCAACAACAAAAACAATCACATCAACAACAACATCAATAGAAACAACAACATTAACAACAACAAGAGTTATTGTTATTAATTGCCTGTCAAGTTAGTGGTATATGTGCGATTCCTAACAAAGAAGGGATTATGCTTTTCCAACGAGTCCGGCACCTCCGGGATCGATCCTTCATCATATACATGGTTGAGTTGTTGTTGAATTCAGTTGAGCTGAGTTAAGAACCGACATCACTGCACTCAGGACATTCCCATATGTGCTCCGTCCCCATGTTTAAGAGTCTGTGAAGAGTCATGCTACTAATCGTTCCCATCGCTGTCTGATTAAAAGTTCTCCTGGCCTTCCCTCTCAGTTTTGAGATTCTTCCAGAACCCCCTATCGATCAATCGCAATCTCATTCTTTCCACATACGGGTTCTTAATCTGTTCCCTCCGCCTTCTCCACCTGGTTCCACAAACGCATGACCACCTCCCCCTTGTCCATAGGCAATCTACCACCAAGAGGTGCATTACCACCCTGCCAGCCTATCAGCCTGTTAATTCTCCCACACCCCAGGGCACAATATCCATACAATTCTCACAATCTGTTACCTCTGAAAGAAGATAGCCATTCCACACGAAGCATTCCTTTCTCCACCTTACTAACCACACATGGATACTCAGCAAATGTCTTAATTGTCTAAATTTCCTATGACTTATCTGAGCATGAAAGGCGACGAGAAAGGAAACTGACCACGAACATATGAAAGCCTAACACACCACAGCCCAGCGGCAATATTTGCTATGGGACAATCTTTACTGTGTTATTATTATTATTATTATTATTATTATTATTATTATTATTATTATAGGTCAGCACGGCCAAATGGATAAGAACGCGTGTTCTTAAACATCCAATGTGCTGATGCCAAGGTAAGAGGTTCAACCCCTAGATCGGACAGTTGGGCTAAAATATTGACCTATCGTCCTTGACTTGAGGACGTAATTGACAAGTACTTCTGAAGTCGGAGTGGGTTTGCCTGATGGCGAGGGACACTATTAATAGGTAAAGCTAATCCACACGCAACATTCAGTCCAGCACTACTAGAAGTAGAGTGTATGGACTACGCTTGTGTTCAAAGCGAGCGAGCGCAAAAATAAAATAATTATTATTACTTTTACGGTAACGCTAATTGTGAAAAATAGAGGGTCGGGGTGGCCGAGAGGTTAAAACACTCGATCTTAAACTTCGCGTGCGCGACGGCAGTTAGTGAGTTCAGACCTACCTACAAGCACGTAGAGGTAAGGTGACCTTAGTGAGTTCAGACCTTCATACAACACTTAAAGGGAAGGTGACCTTAGTGAGTTCAGACCTACCTACAACACGTAGAGGTAAGGTGACCTTAGTGAGTTCAGACCTACCTACAACACGTAGAGGTAAGGTGACCTTAGTGAGTTCAGACCTACCTAGAACACGTAAAGGGAAGGTGACCTTAGTGAGTTCAGACCTACCTACAACACGTAAATGGAAGGTGACCTTAGTGAGTTCAGACCTACCTACAACACGTAAAGGTAAGGTGACCTTAGTGACTTCAGACCTACCTACAACACGTAGAGGTAAGGTGACCTTAATGTGCCAAAGGTTAAACTTCCGGTGCCCTGAGAGTGGTTTAGCAAATTCAACCCCTACACCGGCTAGATGGACACTTAAAGGCTGACGTCTCGTTCCAAAACAATGGCAAACTACTGAACACAAAATTGCCTGGAAAATCAATCCGGGTTTGATCGCAACATCCCGTAAAGGGCATGTAACAGGTTAATGGTGGGAAATAGTTGGGGGTTAATGGTGGGAAATAGTTGGGGGTTAATGGTGGGAAATAGTTGGGGGTTGATGGTGGGAAATAGTTAGGGGTTAATGGTGGGAAATGGTTGGGGGTTAATAGTGGGAAATAGTTGAGGGTTAATGGTGGGAAATGATTGGGGGTTGATGGTAAGAAATGGTTGGGGGTTAATGCTGGGAAATAGTTGGGGGTTAATTGTGGAAATGGTTGGGGGTTAATGGTGAGAAATAGCTGGGGGTTGATGGTGGAAAATGGTTGGGGGGTTAATGGTGGGAAATAGCTGGGGGTTAATGGTGGGAAATGGTTGGGGGGCTAATGGTGGGAAATAGTTGGGGGTTAATGGTAGGAAATGGTTGGGGGTTAATGGTGGGAAATGGTTGGGGGTTAATGGTGGGAAATAGTTGGGGGATAATAGTGGGAAATGGTTGGGGGTTAATGGTGGGAAATGGTTGGGGGTTAATGGTGGGAAATAGTTGGGGGTTAATGGTGGGAATAGTTGGGGGTTAATGGTGGGAAATAGTTGGGGGTTAATGGTGGGAAATGGTTGAGGGTTAATGGTGGGAAATAGTTTGGGGGTTAATGGTGGGAAATGGTTGGGGGTCAATGGTGGGAAAAGGTTGGGGGTTAATGGTGGGAAATGGTTGGGGGTTAATAGTGGGAAATAGGTGGGGGTTAATGGTGGGAAATGATTGGGGGTTGATGGTAAGAAATGGTTGGGGGTTAATGCTGGGAAATAGTTGGTGGTTAATTGTGGGAAATGGTTGGGGTTAATGGTGAGAAATAGCTGGGGGTTGATGGTGGAAAATGGTTGGGGGGGCTAATGTGGGAAATAGTTGGGGGTTAATGGTAGGAAATGGTTGGGGGTTAATGGTGGGAAATGGTTGGGGGTTAATGGTGGGAAATAGTTGTGGGGTAATGGTGGGAAATGGTTGGGGGTTAATGGTGGGAAATGGTTTTGGGTTAATGGTGGGAAATGGTTGCTTATAATTATACAACATGTTAATGGTGGGATATGGTTGGTTATAATTATACAACATCTTAATGGTGGCAAATGGTTAAAATTATACATGGTAATGTGGAAAAGTGATTGGTTATATTATACAACATGTTAATGGTGGGAAATTGTTGGATATAATCATACAACATGTTAATGGTGGGAGGTGGTTGGTTATAATTGTAAAAATACAACGATGACAAACTCCAAGGGGACGAAAAAGGTAAAATAACACGACAGCATGTCTCATGTGAACATATACTACCAAGAACAATGTTCTTTAAAAAAATCTAGTAATAAATTTTCACAAGCTGGTAATTTCAAATTCCGGGAGAGCCCATAAAATCCTATTTGACCCTTATCAAGGCTTGTCTGAAAAGAAAAGAAAAAATGGCTGCTGCAGAATGAGAATGTAATAAACGGTGAAAACACAAAAGATAAATGCCATTGTTCCTTTTCGGTTTTCTGCGATGAAAAGGTGTGCACATAGTAGGGACATATTGCAGACGATAAAACTTTAATGAGGCCACTGTGTGATTTGCTTTTTATTTCTGGTAATTTACTGGCGTAATCATCTTCATTGATGTCAGATATGATCTTTTTATTGTGCGCAACTTTAATTCGAGTTGCTTTGATGTTTGATCTTGGGGTATGATGATGCATATGGAGTTGGGGTATCAGAAATAAAATTGATTTGAAAAAAACAAAAAAAAAAACAAAGAGATTGCTGTTGATGACTAGGGTTGCCAGATCGTGTAACTGAAAAACCGGGATGTTTCCTTTAGAATAAAACATGTTATATAAATTAATATTGCCATCTATCATCACTATGTGCTCTGCCATCTGGCGTAGGCGTTCATGTCTCTACACAGATCACCGTCCTTGGTATTCCTGATACACTCTGTTGGTGATATTCCTGTATGCCCCCGTCTCAGTCCTGTCAGTATAGTTTCTTTCGGTTATTCATAGTCTCTTCTATAGCTGATTCACCAACACCCCCCCTCCCTCTCCCCACCGCATATTTCTTCATTTTATCAAACAACGTCTTTTGGTCTCTTTCTATGGCTGTATGGAATGTTCTGCATTTATTTCGAGTAGTTATGTGTAATGTTTTACCTTTATTTCTTATATCTGTATGTATTGTTCTATCTTCATTTCTTTTAGTGTATCCAATGTTCTACTTTTATTTCTTATAGTTGTAATAATAATAATAATAATAATAATAATAATAATAATAATAATAATAATAATAATAATCTTCTTCTTCTTCTTCTTCTTCTTCTTCTTCTTCTTCTTCTTCTTCTTCTTCTTCTTCTTCTTCTTCTTCTTCTTCTTCTTCTTCTTCTTCAGCATTCCGAGCCATTGAGGTTCTTTGCCGCTGTGGCGAAAGCCTGGCTGCACCCTCCTATCTTGCTTAGTACTCAGTATATTATAAAGATTCTTTACAATATGTTTACATTAAGGTTACAGTTATTTTGTATTTATAGTAATGGGATAATTTAATTTGGCTTACTTATCCTGGCCAACTACAACCAACAGACAACGTGGCCCGGAAACGGCCACTTGCTGGTGCTAGTTCCATGTCCGGTCTCACTCTTCTGCTAGACATTGCAGGCAACGGTCGGGGCCAATTTTGGTGTTCAAAAAGCAATGTTTTTTTAAATAGTAAATTACTTAAACAAGTAATAAGTCAATAGTAAATTACTGAAATAAGTAATAAGCCTAACCAAAATTTTATATTGAACAAGTGCCCCGATCCGTGGTGAGAATCTGATTCTGGAACTAGAAGTGTTGTGGTATACCAGAGCAACTCACCAGCAGCATCAACTAAGATAACTCACCAGCAGCATAAGATTTCAGTTTGCGCATCCGCGACTCTGAAAGAACTGATCTGTGGGCCACCGGCGAAGAGGGTGACCCGAAGAGGAACGCCGGAGAGACTACCATCTTCACCGGTGGAAACACCATTTGCAGCTGAGTGCCTAAACACCTTCCTGGAGTCACGGCCATACTTTGCTTGATTTACCACCATCCCGTCTTATGATTAAGACCTCGCTTCGAGAACATTGTTTGATTTACATATTGTTTTTTTTTTATACTTCTCATCAATTATTTGCCTTTTACGTTCCTTGTGGGAACTTATATTTCTCTTTGATCAGAATTAAACTGGTGATAAGCGGTGTTGTCGCTTATTGCTAAATAAGAATTCCTAGTTGTCATCCTCATATCTAACATTTAATTAGATCACACAAGTGTGAGAGTAGGACGAAAGTTGAATCTTTCATCTTTATCGACTTCTTTGTGCTGTATAGTTCAAGTCAAGTCTGGGGGATAAATTCTTTTCCACAGGATCATCGTGTCGCTGCTAACTAAGTTTGCTGTCATCTTTGTGTGTATAGCTGTACAACTTTATCTGCAGTTCTGTGCCACTGTAAGAATAGTAGACTTCTTTTTCTGGGACAATTTGTCATACTCCCTTTGTTTTTTTCACGAGCCACTCGTCTGCTATTTCTTCAGTGGGGAGTCTTTCCTAGTGGTTAGGCTCATTGTCTTCTACTGTACCTGTGAGACTTCTCTCAACAGTAGTGGACCACGCGACAGCCGCAGATACAAGCCGTCTCCATTCGTCTCTCTGGTTGAACTTCTCTTGCCAGTCGCTGATTCCAAGTGCTTGTAGGTCTGTATGTATATTATCTCTCCACCGTCTTCTTGGTCTACCTCGGGGTCTACAGTCATTTATTTCCTGAGTGTAAGCGAGTTTTGTTTCCCTATTATCTTCCATTCTTTCTATATGCCCCAGCCATTGCAGTCTATTAGCCTTCATGATACCAGTGATTAGCGGGGACTTAATAATGTTCTACCTTCATTTATTATAGTTCTATGTAATGTTCCACTTTGATTTCTTATAGTTCTATGTAATGTTGGATTTTCATTTCTTATAGTTCTATGTAATGTTCTACCTTCATGTCTTATAGTTCTATGTAATGTTCTACCTTCATTAGCTTCTTTCAGACAATCGCTGTTAGTTAACACATCATCTGTGCTGACGCCGAGGCAGCGGGTTCAACCCCTACCCCGGTCATTTGAACTAAAATATTGATTTCTCGTCATTGACTTGGGGACGTAAATTACAAGTACCCCAGAAGTCGGAGTATGTTTGACTGATGGCGAGGGACACAGACAATAGAGAAAACTAATCCACACGCAAAAATCAGTCACGTGACATTCAAGTAGTAGCACTTCTATGGACTACACTTGAGTTCAAGGCGGGCGAAGGGATTAAAATTTTAAAAAAAAAAACAAAACTCAAATAGTCGTGATCCAAATCTCACAGGCGGCCATAATTTCTCAGGCTCAAGACACACCTGTCCCTCACTAAAGTTAGTTGCATATCCTTTACAGGACGTTGCAGTCAACACCAACATTTTTCGCTGTTGTGATCTCTTGGCAGGTTTACTTTCAGTAGTTTGCCATGGCTTTCTGTACGACCGGCGCCCATACCATTTCGTAAAAAATAAACGCAACGTGGTCTCCTGCCAAATAGCGCAGCTGTGTTTCGAACGCAGGTATGCGGGATCACAAACTGCAACTGTAACGCCTTCGCCACGGATCAGGCCGCCCCACACTGCAGGGTACTATAGACAGTAGATGACAGACTCGGTATGGCGGGGAATTACGAAACTGCGGGTTTGACTACTCCCTTAGCCATAGTACCAGCTAGAAGCCAGGTGGCCACGTAAAAATCCCGCTAGATTTCCCGCTAGCAGTTTGGATGCCACCTCCACCTCCACCAGCAAAAGTGAGATGTGTGAGGTTAATCTCAAACCAAATCATCATCTAACACGCCTCAGTGGTTATTATTCGACACAGGTAACCACAGAGCACGTGCCCAAGATGGCGCCCAGACCGCGGTGAAGGCGTGTGTGTGTGCAACCTTCGCCTTAACCTGCCGTAATTGGTGGGAGGCTGGAGGGGTGTTACGCATCTCGTCTGAAACAGTTCCACACAGGGACTAATGAGGTGAGGAGTTATGACCCGGTGGACGTGTGAAATATGTGAGCAATTACTGCGTTTTTACTTTGGGCTGTGAGAGACAGGCCAGCCAACCAGGTGGAGGGGATTCTGTGGAAGCCAATGTTAACTCCTTGGATCCTACTTGCGCTCTGATGATTTCGATCCAAGCCGTGGGAGAAATTAAGGCCGTGAATTTGAAGGCATCACGCGTAGGCCATGGAGGGTTGCGATAGTGTAGTCGCTAGACGCTCACCTGCCGGACCGGTGGCATTGGGTTCGAATCCGATTCGGGATAGATGTATAAAAGTGATCTGACTAACTAACTTTTCAGTCACGAAGCCTATTTGGTATACTGTGCTAGCCCTGTATTTGAGACCCCTAGGCACTGGAAAGGTGACGCGGTGAATATCGACAAGTCGCCTTTATACCTCATGACATTTCCTGTACCCATTTTGACTTGGGAATTAACAGCCACGGCACGGCACTGACCACATCACCCACCGAGTGACCATCTCTCTATAAAGATATGAATCTAGCACCATATGCCTAATGCATCTCAAGGCCTTCAAAAGACCCCTGTACTTTTTTACGAAACTCACCGATGGCTGAAAAAGACACCGTCTATTGTTATGGAAATCCATGCAAAACCTCTGCCTTACATCCACGGTGGATAGCATTTCTAAATATCTGTCAAAGCACGCAGAGTATCTCTGGAATAGTGGACCCTCAGTGAACCAGTGAATAGAAATATCCAAGTTCTAATGCCTCCTACACTCATTAGCTCACTCCCAAAGTGATTGGTGAATTATCGATCTTCTTCGAATGTATGCCCCATAATATGACGATGAGAAATGAAATTGTTGGAATTGTAATAAGGCTTTGAAAATAGGGTGAGTACATTCAAGAATCTGAGAAGTGAAATTGTAAGCCCTACAAAAACACAATCATAAGTGACAAGATGGACGTTGCAGCTTCATTATATATATATATATATATATATATATATATATATATATATATATATATATATATATATATATATATATATATATATATATATATATACTAGCTGACCCGGCCCGGCTTTTCCCAGCCCCTGGCGGGGATCTGTCTGTCTGTCTGTCTGTCTGTCTGTCTGTTTGTCTGCCCGCCCGCCCGTCCGTCCGTCTGTCTATGTTTGGCCCTTTCCCGTTCCCGTTGCGGGAAAATGGGTTCGGAAATTTTCACGTATATAAAATAGATCCATTATTTTTACGAAAACTTTGAAAAAGCCTTAAAGATTTAATCATTATATTGTAAGGCATTTTCAAAGTTTTCATAAAAATAATGCATCATTTTAAATTCGTGAAAATGTTCGAACCCAACTTTAAACTACTTTAAACATTTTATGAAACTTAAGAAAATACAACAATTATTTACATTACATAATACTACATGCTACTAACAGTTATGTCCCTTGATATAACTTTTCTTAAGTTAAGCCCCTTTGTAATATTTTAGTTAAATTCAATTTAGTACGTAAATAACTGTTTTTAAACTAACAAACTATGCCAGTTGGCTTGGCGGGAATGAGAAGAACATGTGTAGAAAATTTCATCTCAATCGGCTGGTCCGTTCGCGAACCTATAAGGGACACACACAGACACAAACAAAGACACATACAAACATTCTCTTTTATATAGACAGACAGACAGACAGACAGACGGACAGGCGGACAGACGGACAGACGGACAGACGGACGGACAGACAGACAGACAGACAGACAGACAGACAGACAGACAGACAGACAGACAGACAGACAGACAGACAGACAGACAGACAGACAGACTGACAGACAGACAGACAGACAGACAGACAGATAGATAGATAGATAGATAGATAGATAGATAGATAGATAGATAGATAGATAGATAGATAGATAGATAGATAGATAGATAGATAGATAGATAAAACCCTGATACTACTGTACAAAATATATATGAAACTTGGTTAGTTGATGTAGATCCGACATCCGTAAATCAACGTAACCGGCATTGGACGCGTGGTTCAATCTGATGTAGCCACTATATGACAAACCGGTACAAATATCTATTGAAAGCATGTCCTGCTCTAGGATAACCAACGACTCAGTATGACAGGGGATTAGATACTACGCGTCTCAGTATCCCCTAAGGGACAGCACCGGTTAAGGAGCCAGGTGGTTGTAACTTACGTCCAAGTCAAAGACGAGAAGTCAACATTTTAGTCCAACGACCGGTGTATAATTTGAAACTGCTATCTAACTGCTAACGTCCTTATAGAGATTTTCCTGTTAAATGATAAATCGTTGCTACCGCCCATATAGAGATTATCCTACTAAATGATAAATCGTTGTTAACGTCCATATAGAGATTATTCTGCTAAATGATAAAACGTCGCTAACGCCCAATATAGAGATTATCATGCTAAACGATAAATCATTACTATCAGGGAACAAGCTTGCTGCGTTAGCAAATTTCTCAAACTTGGAAAAAATACACTCTGTAACTAATTTGTTGCACTTAACGTTCAGAAGCATTTATGCGGCAAAGAACACCGCCTCGCTGGTCACCGAACGGAAAGTTGCTGGTCTGGCAAATATCTGAGGTCAACAGTCTACCCCGAGCATATCGTTGTGCATGACGAGGTATGTGTCCACAGCAAGTTCTCTTTCCAGTGGGAAACCAAGAGAAAATGCTCTGAATATATTTCCAACGTTGGTTATATTAGGAACACGATGATCCAGGTGAAGATCAACACACAAGTGACTATGTCATACCCTTATCATGGAAGCAAGCAGCACATGGTGCTACGTGAGCTGTTAGTGCCATAAAATTTTTGTTTTTAAAGAAAGGGGATGGAGGAGACGAGGTCGTGGCTGAAAGGTTGCGGTTCGATCCCAACATAGGGCTGGGAATTTTTACAAGAACTATTGACGGCCCGTGATTTTATTTGATAGTGAGATCGGATATCTAGCTTTCCCGGATAAGTGGGAAAAATAGGGGGTCCCGTGTGCACATTTTGCAGCTGGAAATGTTTTGTAGTAGAAATATAGAACTTAGATACCATGACGGCAAAGTACTACTGTGAAAATTACAGATGAAAAAAACAAACAACGGGTTTATGATTCAATTCTCTTGGATGCTCAGATCTTGCACAGTCAGTACGTTATGTCTCTTTGGTCCACTGTATTCCAGGAATGTCCCTGTAACATTGTCTCTTTGGTCCACTGCATTCCAGGAATGTCCCTGTAACATTGTCTCTTTGATCCACTGAATTCCAGGAATGTCCCTGTAACATTGTCTCTTTGATCCACTGCATTCCAGGAATGTCCCTGTAACATTGTCTCTTTGGTCCACTGTATTCCAGGAATGCCCCTGTAGCATTGTCTCTTTGGTCCACTGTATTCCAGGAATGTCCCTGTAACATTGTCTCTTTGGTCCACTGTATTCCAGGAATGTCCCTGTAACATTGTCTCTTTGGTCCACTGTATTCCAGGAGTGTCCCTGTAACATTGTCTCTTTGGTCCACTGTATTCCAGGAGTGTCCCTGTAACATTGTCTCTTAGGTCGACTGTATTCCAGGAATGTCCCTGTAACATTGTCTCTTTGGTCCACTGTATTCCAGTTGTGTCCCTGTAACATTGTCTCTTTGGTCCACTGTATTCCAGGAGTGTCCCTGTAACATTGTCTCTTTGGTCCACTGTATTCCAGGTGTGTCCCTGTAACATTGTCTCTTTGGTCCACTGTATTCCAGGTGTGTCCCTGTAACATTGTCTCTTTGGTCCACTGTATTCCAGGAATGTCCCTGTAACATTGTCTCTTTGATCCACTGTATTCCAGGAATGTCCCTGTAACATTTCAGTTCAAACTACTGGAAAGTCTCGACCTCGACTTTCTTCTTTAATAAGTTGAAAAGAAAAAGAGAAGGCTGACAGGAAGAAACTGCCGTGGGTTTGTTTTTTTTGTTTTGTTTTTTGTTCGCTGGTTTTGAACTCAAGCGTAGTCCATACGCGAACTACTACTTCTAGTGTACTGGGATAATTTTTGCGCGAGGATTAGCGTTCTCTATTACCAGTGTCCCTCGCCATCAGGTGAACCCATTCCGGTACTTGTAATTTACGTCCCCAAGTCAAGGACGAGGAGTCAAGATATTAGTTCAACTGACCAGTGTAGGGGTTACACTCGCCACCTCGGCGTCAGCGCACTGGGAGTGTAAGAGCGTGCTCTCTTATCCATTCGGCCAAGCTGACTACCCTGTGAGTATATGAAGTGTTTTGACCATCACAATTTTGTAGGCCTGGGTGCTTGGAGGTATAGGTGACCAATCTCCATTCCTGCCGAAATAAAATGTCCAGAGCTGACGCTGAACCCTTAACCGACCCCGTTCATGTTATTGTTAATCTAACGCCCTAACCATTGCACAAACGCACACGCTGACATGTACAAACATATCGCATGTCATATACAGGACGTTGAGCAAACGCTCTTAACTTTCAGTCCACGCTGACCTCTAGGTGCAATATAATCAGACAAAATTAACATGTTTAAATGAAGACCGAAAGCAGGAAACCAATAGAGAAGCAGAAGCAGAATGATTAGAGAAAAACCAGCAGCCCACAAACGTATAAAATATGTAGAATTAAAGATTTAAAAAAAAAAGAAGAAGAAGAAGAAGAAGAACGAGCGCATATTCTTTGTTGGTCAGGGAGTTAACATGTTCTGGGATGCTTCAAATGCACGGACTGTGAGATGTAAATTGCCTCCTTTCTCCAACCTGACAAGAGGCAACTCCTAACTGCTGTCACACAATTAACACCCTCCCTAACCGCTTTCTGCTATGCTACAGTTGCCAGACCAGATCCCCCAGCCCGGCCGCAAATTACTAGAATTAGACCCCAAGCAGCGCTGCAATAACTACGTTGGCTAGAAATCCACCTCCCCTTCCCCTACTTCGTTTTCTTTTTCACACACAAGAATGTGGGTAGCGAAAAGGTGGGTTGAGGGATGTAACGGGTGTGAGGAGACAGTGTCCCAAATATAAGCATTTACAGGTGAATGGAAGCACACGAACGAGTCCGAGAGGTCATCAAAGTAATATGATTAAATCAATGTGTACACGTCATTATCATTATCATCGTCGTGTGCTATGCCGGGGGAGCAGGCATTTGAGTATCAAGCAAAAGCCAAGGAGCCGTTCTACAAGCATTGAAGCGGGTTGGGTTTTTGGTGTGCAAGGACCAATCGGTACTGGAGGGCTGATGTGGACGGTATCACACCGACTGCCATTACGACCTAACCAGTTTTGCGCAAGACACAAAAGTAAGGTAAATAAAGGGCCTTTTTACATGCCTAAGGCGCATATGGCATATGCAACTTGGTTCATAGTTGTGTTGACCAAATTTCACTTAGTGGGTGCTGTGGTGGCTCCCGGGATAAGTGAGCCTAAAATGGGTACGAGGATGTGCCTCGAAAAGTAAAGGCGTTGCCAAATTGAATAGGTCGGTGCCCAGATTGAGTGGGTCAATGCCCAGACTGAACAGGTCGCTACCCAGACTGAACAGGTTGCTGCCCAGAATGGATAGGTCACTGGAAAGGCTGAATAGGTCGCTGTCCAGATTGAATAGGTCTCCGCCCTGACTGAATAAATTGCTGCCCAGAATGGGTAGGTCGCTGGACAGGCTGAAAAGGTCGCTGCCCTGACTGAATAGGTCGATGCCCAGACAGAATAGGTCGCTGCCCATGTTTTGTATTTCAGCATTAGAAATTTATCTACTTTAGAAAATAACGGACACAATAATAAATGTAGCATGTGTGATTTAGGCTGACGACATTTGGGTCATTACCGGTGTTACAACACTGTCCTGAGATTGTGCTGAGATTCTCCTCGTGTGATCTGTCGGAGAAGGTTTATGGAGATATCTTTTGGAGAAGGCGTATGGAGATATCTTTTGGAGAAGGCTTATGAAAATATCTGTTGGAGAAGGCTTATGGAGATATCTTTTGGAGAAGGCTTATGGAGATGTCTGTTGGAGAAGGCTTATGGAGATGTCTGTTGGAGAAGGCTTATGGAGACATCTGTTGGAAGAAGGGATATGGAGATATCTTTGTGCAAAGTAACCCTTTACTAAAACTAAACAAAAACCAATTTTTCTAGTTGACACAATAGCTCTAGCCATTACTTTGGTAATTGTGTGTTGATTTCTTTTGACTATAAGCACCACGACTTTGTTTATGTACTGTGAAACGTGTTATTATTAGGATTGTTCCACGAATAGATGCTGAAAAGTCTGAAAATTTACGTCAAGTTTTAATGAGAACCGAATATGGTATCTACCGGTTGTGTCGTATCTACGTAACTTCTATCGTAATGCATGGCACACAACCGGCGGAAATACAATCTCAGCTTACGCCATGTCTGTTTCCTGCCTACGCACTTCCGTTGGTTAACTGGCTAGTGTTGACTTTCTCTGGAACTAACACAACATATAATTTCGGTTATGTGGTTTGTATGGCCTGTACTTGGTTCCCTTAAAGTTGGTTAAAGCACATTAAGGTACAATTTAAGAAAATACACCACCAAAGCATTATAAACAATTACTCTTCCTCCACCTTCTTTCTCTCACTCTCTGTATCTTTATTAATCTTTTTCTACTTACCACTGACTGTCTTTGTCCGCCCATTTGCCTGTCAGCATGTCTGCAAATCCATCCACATATTCGTCTACATGTCTGACTGTTAGTCTACCCGCCTGAAAGGCTGCCTACCTGCTTGTCTACACATCAGCAATATGTCTGCCTGTTTGACTGTTCTTATGTCTGTCTGCCCTCTCACTCTGTTTCTCTCGTATCACTCCCTTTCTCTCTCTCCTCTCTCTCCTTCCCTCCCTCTCTCTCTTCGGGTCTCACCCTCGCTCTTTTCACACTTAATTTACAATGTACTCATAGTTTTTGCTCATCTTTCATTCGCCAGTAATCGGTTACGTCTTGTGAAATACTCTCTTCTGTCATGCACTGAGAAATGACCTGAGAGATGGCCTTTCCAAATGTTTCCCGGCGCAAACTCTCCAGGCAGGCAGGATGTGAAGATTCTACCTACAGTCTACTGAACTGGGTAGCAGATTCACAATTATATTTTGTTGTATGTTACATCGATTTGTACCCCATTGCGTCTTTCTCGGTTCTAGGTTTCTTTCGTTCACTGCTGCTATTTCTATACAACTTGCTCAAATCTGTCTGTGATATTGTATTTGAAACTCTAAAACTGATGTCTTTACGCTGCTTCAGTATTTTTTTTTCTTTCCAGCTTGCATCCTTGAATATTATGAGTGCCTTAGGAAAATCTGTTCCACACTTGAGACTCGAATAGTCGCGTGTTAAAACTTCATTCCGTTTATCAACTCGAAAGCCATCGGAATATTCGCAGACAGAACTCATAAATAAGTGGTGTTTAAAACACTGCTTTAGCTTTTATTACTTGACGCAAACAATTTTGCGTTTTATTAATCAGTCATCATCATCATCATCATCATCATCATCATCATCATCATCATCATCATCATCATCATCATCATCATCATCATCATCATCATCATCATCATCATCATCATCATCATCATCATCTTCAACGTTGCCGTCAAACGTCGTAGAGAGGTATAATTGGCTCTCCGGCGTTGGATGTGTGTCACTGGATACACTATTTCTTTGTGACTATACAATGTCTTTGATGTCGTCAATCTATTTTCTTCTCGGGCGTCCTCTTGCTCTCGTAGCAGATGTTCTTTGAAGCAGGGCCATTGCTGGTAGTTGATAGTGTTGCATTCTAACGAGATGGCCAAATCATTTGATCTTCTGTCTTTCAATATATGTGGCACAAGGTGTTGATCCGACTGTCTCTTTGATAACATTATTTCTTATTCGGTCTGGGATAGTTAAGTTGGCAACTCTCCTCAAACACCTCATCCTACTGGTGTCGATTTTGTTTAACTGTGAATTAGATAATGTCCAAGTGTGACATTGGTAGTACAGGATTTATTAATCAGTAATATTTAGATTTTATCAATAAAGCTACAACAGCTTCTTTAAGCGCATGTGGCTCGTTTGACCGCTGAAGACATTTCCTATATTAGCTCATACCGTGGATTTTGTCACATAAAATATTGCGCTACATGTCTTAATGTATCCACGAAATATAAAGTGATCAATGATGGAGTGAAGTACTGAAGCCATGAAGACAGTGATATCACTGCCATACAGTTTCTTCTTCTCTTCGATTTTTGTGACATTTTGTGATCGCATCATTGTAATTTTAATGATTTGTATATTTTATCAGTTTACTTAGTCGAAGGAAGTAAGAATAGCAATAGGAGGTCACCATGGCCGAATTCATTGAAACGTTCATTCAATTCATACACAACCGGTGTGCTGATGCCGAGGTAAGGAGTTCAACCCCTACACCGGACAGTAGGGCTCAAATGTTAACTTTACGTTCTTGACTTGGGAACGTAAAGTACAAGTACCTCTGAAGTTGGAGTGGGTTCGCCTGATGGCGAAAGACAATGGTAATAGGGAAAGCTAATCCACATGCAAAATTCAGTCCAGTGCTGCTAGAAGTAGTGTGAGTGGACTAAGCTTGAGTTCAAAGCGAGCGAGCGCAAAAAACAAACAAACAAACAAGCAAAAAAAAACAAAAAACATGGCAATGCGTACAGTAAATGAACACAAATAATATTCAGTAAAAAAATATTGCCGTCTCACTGGCGAAGGAGTTAAGGACGTTGTTCGTAATCCCGTATACCCACGTACGAAACACAGCTGCGCGAGATTGGACAGCGGATCGCGTAGCGCTAGTTACTTACGGAAAGATTTGTGAGCCGGTCGTTCAGAAAGCAATGGCAACCCACTGGACGTAAAACTTTCCAAGACATCAACAGCAGCTGAAAAATGCTGGTGTTGACTGCCATGTCCTGTAAAAAGGATATGCGAAAAGAAAAAAAAAACAGTACAGGTAACTTTCACCCGCCTTAAGACACATTGGGCATGTAGACCCATATTTGTAACGACCAAACGGAGTTGACTAGGTCATGTTGTTAATATCACGCCGGCCGAATTAACTTCCCAAGGCATTTCCTGGGACCCATTTTATACTGGATCGGCCTGGGAGCCCAGGTCAATTAAAAAATTAAAGCAATTCGCCGGCAGGCGGGCGTCCTTAGAGTAACCAGCTGCCAACGTGCCGTGCCTTGCCAGCAAATTTAGTACAAGGCGATTATATATCCTTGTGAACAGTATTTTGTTCTGCCTATCATACATCCTCTCTTCATTTCATCACTTTATAATTTTCTTATTTCCATTCTATTTGCCTGCTTACCTGTCTGCCTGCCTACCTGTCTGTTATTACTGTCTATATCTCTCCTTATATGCCTGAATACATCGATTTGTCTATACAAATTTCCACCTATTTAAACCGTTCGCTTCCATCCCTTCGTACGTCATCTACTCAACAATCCATGCATGCATGCATCCGTCCGTCAGTCCATCCGTCCAGTCGTCAGTCTATCCGTCCGTCCGCCCGCCCGCCCGTCCGTCCGTCCGTCCGTCCGTCCGCCCGCCCGCCCGCCCGCCCGTCCGTCCGTCCGTCCGTCCGTCTGTCTGTCTGTCTGTCTGTCTGTCTGTCTGTCTGTCTGTCTGTCTGTCTGTCTGTCTGTCTGTCTGTCTGTCTGTCAAAATGTTAGACGGGCCTGGGTGCTCAATTATCAAAATACTTGAAAATGAGATTAGTTCATTCGTTATATCCTTAGCTCGTTCTGTCTCCGCCAGTCTGCATATCTGCAAATACGTTGATTTGTCTGTACATTTTCCCATCCACTTAACCGCCAATTAATCCACTATGGGTTTCTCTTTCTTCGCCCGCCATCTTTCAACATTCGGATGGTATGTCCGTCCGTTCGTTCATCCGTCCGTCCATGTGTCTGTCACTCTCAGGCTGTCTCACTGTCTCGCTCTGTCTCTCTTTGTGTCTCTCTGTGTGTCTATGTCTGTCTGTCTCCCCCTCTTGCTCTGTCTCTGCCTCGCTTGATCTTTCTTTGTATCTGTCGCATTCTCTGTCTATCTCCCTCTCTCGCTCTGTCTGCCTCTCCCACTCTCCGTCTCTCATTTTGTCTCTCGCTCTCTCTGTCTGTGTCTGTCTGTGTCCCGCTCTACCTCTGTCTCTATCCTGTCTATCTATCTCGCTCGGTCTCTCTTCGTATCTTTCCCGGATTCTGTCTCTCTGTCTCTCTCTCTCTCGCTCTGTTTGTCTCTCTAATTCTCCCGCCTTCTATTCTCCCTACCCTACATAAAGACATGACGCCTTCTAGAAAAAATAAATGCATGCAATAAACCAATTATCAGAGAGAAGCTCGCATGTCTCATTAAAGACACGTTTGATCTACCCTGCAGTCCGTTGTGCGCCAATAACTTAAGATGGGTATGATTCTCTCCTGAATTGACCCCTCAGCCTCGGGTCTCGTATGAGAAGCGGAAATTCTATTTCGATGCTGAAGTGATAGAAGGAAAGTTTATTGTCGATGGAATCCCTTATTACAGGATGCCTACCGGCTATTGCAGGTCGCGGGAGGAGTAGGCCGCTGCCGGGCTCTTCTTATTTTAAAAATTGTAGCTTACGGAATGATCTATCTGTCATTGTGGGATGACAGGTAGTAGGGTGGATGGAGGTGTGGAGAGAGAGAGAGAGAGAGAGAGAGAGAGAGAGAGAGAGAAAGGTAGATATATAGATAGATAGGTAGAGAGAGAGAGCGAGAGAGAGAGAGAGAGAGGAGAGAGGTATATATATATATATATATATATATATATATATATATATATATATATATATATATATAGAGAGAGAGAGAGAGAGAGAGAGAGAGAAGGGTAGGAGTCAGGGGATAGGTAGCGAGTTAAGTTGAGTAGTAAGACTTGTAAAAGTGCATATCGGATAGGCGATGTGTATATTCTAGAATCTCTAAGGATTGACAGATGTGGCTGCATGATTTAACAATGAGAGTGTATACAATTGCACTGCGTGTCAGAAGTGACTGTATGAATTATCAGGCTTGTCCATGGGACACATTTTTCAGTCCCATTCCTATCCCAACCCACGGTCATTTTGCCTGTCCCATCCCATGGGATTCCCATGGGATTCCCATGATAATACTAATATGAAATACAGTTCAAATACAATTATTAAATTTATGAAAGTTTAGGGTTAGTGTCTACTAAATAGGACTACATGTACAAAGAGACATGAAAAATAACATAATTTATTAATTTTAATATTCAAGAGTATTTTATTAAAACAAAGTTTAATCTAAATATGACAATTCAGTGTCATTCTGACACTCTCATTCTGTTTCAGAGTCACTCTGCTAATTCAGCACATTATCAATTTCCTGCTGATCGACTGCTTCTAATAATTCAGTTAATCCAGGTAATCCCTGAACCATTTCCACAATTTTTATTTTACATGCAAATCTGATATACACAGAGTTTATAACGAGAGCTAGTAACATCCGTTTTCGTAACTTACTCAACAACAATCCAGCTGCACTAAATAAGTGCTCTACTGCCGCTGAGGGCACTGGTATGGCCAAGACAATTTTCGCACTTGCTGTTAGCAGTGGAAACCTATGTTCATTTTTCCAATAATTTAATGGTTGTGAAGTTGGTTGCCGTAATTTTTGAAACATGGTGACATCATCCTCAAGGCATTTGTTTCTGGGGTCATCAAACTGAAGTGTTTTGTTTAGTGGAGGATAAAAAAATAAGTCAAAATCACTTTTCGGTTTTTGTTCTACAACTCCTGCTACTTCACATACAGCAGATGATTCAGAAGAAAGATTTAAATCTGTGATGAATGAAAAGCTGTTTAAACGTTTCTCTTGGTGTGAGTAAGTTGTCCAGGTTTCACTGCCATAAAGGAGAGTACTAAGGACACAGGCTTGATAGACAAGGACTTTTGTTTTGGCATTAAGCTTCCTGTTCTCCCAGACTCTTTTTCTTAACCTGTTCATTGTTGTTGCTGCCTTACCAATCCGGATGTTGATTTCCTGATCTAGGGATAATTTGTTATTTACCACTGATCCTAGATATGTAAAATGGTTTACCATCTCGTTCGGCGTCGTCAATAAAGATTGATGTTACTCCATGTGCACCTTGTGACATAATCTGTGTTGAGAGAGTTTCCGGCTTGGGTCAGGATGGCTGGACGTGTTTTCTTCAAGCTTGACTTAAGTCGGTTGATCGGTGGCTTGACAATCCGCCATCATAAAACTCGCCGTTGTTACAGAATCAGATTTCTGGCTCTAAATGTTAGCGCTACGCACAAACATGGAGAGCCACGACTTCTGCCCTATGCGCCGCCGTAGGCCCAAGAGGAAAGACTAGACTAGACTACATATGCCTGAATATGTGGACACACGTTCTTTGCATCAATCAACTTCCCTATCAAAAATTTTGGGGATACCATGAACATGAAACTTCTTCCTCGTCTTCTTTCGCTCACTTGAAATGTATTGTTTTATCTGCAGTATAAACTCTAGTATAAACCTCATTGTTTTTTATTAATTTTTTTTTTAAAGTCTACTCAGTGGTCCATACAGTTTGTCTTCAAAAGAGGAACCTGAAACAAATTCTTGTGTGGGGATCAGCATGACAGAATGGATACAGTTTGTCTTCAACAGAGGAACCTGAAACAAACTCTCGTATGGGGATCAGCACGGCCGAATGAATACAGTTTGTTTTCAACAGAGGAACCTGAAACAAACTCTCGTGACAAGTATGGCGGAAGACCTGAAAGCACGGACAGATGTTAAGCGATTATAAAAGGCAAAAGCTAATGATAGATGAACACACAAAACCAATGTTCTAAATAAATTGCTTGTCCTTTATAGGACGTTGCAACCTCTTCCATCCCCAATTGGCTGACTGTGATTTGCAAGACAATTTTAAGTTCGGTAGTTTGCCATTGCTTTCTGAACCTACCACCCTGCCGTCAGCGTACAAGAAGTAAAGCGCAAGCGAATTAAACCTTTTGGCCACACACACACACGCGCGCGCACACACACACACAAGCATATATATATATATAAAACACAGTGTATGTATGTATGTATGTATGTATGTATGTATGTATGTATGTATGTATGTATGTATGTATGTATGTATGTATGTATGTATGTATGTATGTATGTATGTATGTATGTATGTATGTATGTATGTATGTGGGTCCGTTCTTTATGCGTTCGCGAACGGTCCATCCGATAGAGATGAAATTGTCTACACGTCTTCTTTTCATTCCCATGCAACCGGCTGTCATAGGTTTGTACTTACTAAAAGCTATTTACTTACTAAAATTTAATAATTTAAATTTACATTATCATTTCTATATAGCAAGGGGACTTAACATAAGAAAAGTTATTTCAAGGGGTATAACTTTTAATAACATTGCTATTATTTTATATATAGATTGTTGCAGTGTTTTCAAAGATTTATAAACTCTTTGTCTACAGTTATTTACAGGTATATGAATTATAATAAATAATGATATAATATTTAAGGCATTTTCATAGTTTTCATAAAAATTATGCATCTATTTAAATAGTGAAAATTTTCTAACTCGACTTTTTATTTTTCTTCAACAGCACATTAATTTTTTTTTTTTTTTTAACATTTTCATATGTATGGCGCGTTACACCCACATTGGGTATTTTTTGTTGTCAAAGAATTGCTTCATAAGAGATGTTAAATGAAAGAATGTATGAGAGGAAATAGTGAAGAAGGGCAGAATGTAGGACGGGTCTGCGATTTTCGTTCGTTTAAAAAAAAAGTAATTTTTTGTGAGAGAAAGTTAGTTGCATATCGTTTGCAGTACTCTGCAGTCAACCCACCGCCCACCATTTATTGGCTGTTCGTGATATCTTGGTAAATTTACTTTAGATAGATCTCTTCCAATCAAATTTTCTACTATCAATCTATCTATTCTTCTATTCTATCTATATTTTTAACGGAAACGGGCCGAACATAGATAGATAGATAGATGGATAGATGGATGGATGGATGGATAGATAGATAGATAGTCAGACAGACAGACAGACAGACAGACAGACAGACAGACAGACAAATAGATAGATAGACAGATAGATAGATAGATAGATAGATAGATAGATAGATAGATAGATAGATAGATAGATAGATAGATCGGGAACGGGAGCTTATATGACTACTTATATGAATTAAATGAGATGCTCCCCATCAGGAGCTGGGCGAAGCCGGGCCGGGTCAGACAGACAGACAGACAGACAGACAGACAGACAGACAGACAGACAGACATACGTACAGACAGACAGACAGACAGATATATAGATCCCCGCCAGGGCCTGGGTGAAGCCGGACTGGGTCATCTAGTAAAAAAAAATATATATATATATATATATATATATATATATATATATATATATATATATATATATATATATATATATATATATATATATATATATATATATATATCTGACCGAATGTATGTCATCATCATCATCATCATCATCATCATCATCATCATCATCATCATCATCATCACACAGTGCCTTGCCGGTTGTTGTGGGCGATCATGCTTCTCCACAGTTTGCGATCTCCGACTGCATGGATCAATTTGCGTGTTGACTCCCTTCCGTGCAATGTCTAGAATGTTCTCACGCTGACTTCCTCTATGACTGCTTCTTTCTAATGTTTGTGATAAGTTGTCTTAGCGACTTAACTTCCCTCAAATTGTCAAGATTGGTCATTTTGGCTGTTCAATTATTTTCAGCATTCTTCTATAAAACCACATCTTATAGGCTTCCAGGGATGTTTTCGCCTGTTCACTAATTGTCCAGGATTCGCAGCCGTATGTTAAATTTGGATCTATGTAACATGTAAGAACTCTTTTTCTAACGTTCATAGAATGCAGTTTTTGCTTTTCCAATTTTGTTTTTTATCTCTGTGATGCATCTTCTATCTGGTGTTATCCATGTGCCTAGATATCTGACCGACCAACACACACACACACACACACACACACACACACACACGCACACACACACACACACACGCACACACACACACACACACACACACACGCACACACACACACACACACACACACACACCTTGTTAAACATCTAATGATAAAGATATTTTGTCATAGATAATTTGCTTCGTATACAGTGTTACTTATATACTGTGAGATATTACGTTATGTTTTATTAATTTCTCCTAATTAACTTCTAAGTTACAACTAAAGCACTGTTACCATCAATTTAAAATCATGTCTATGTTTCTTTTTTTTTCTTTTTTTTGGGGTGTGTTAACATGTCCATCCCAAGCGACACAAGAGCAAATAATCTGCGAACGACTGATGTCATGTAATAATTTATAAATTAATGTTATTAAAATGTGATATTTACTGTTAGCGAAGAACAGCGTAAGTAAAAGTACATGTAAGATGCAGAGCAAGGAGGGAATGATTTTCTGGTAGAAGAAAACAAATGTAGCAAATATGTGAACGACCACAAAGTTAAATTTACAATAACTAGAAATAGGCTTTGGTTTGAACCACCCCCCAAACCTTAATCCAACCACGCACACACGCACACACGCTCGACAAAAACAAAGTCATTTAATTGCACACAGGTATCTCCAAAAGAGCTCAAGCCTTCTCCCATAGATCGCACACATATATCTCCATACTGTGCAGGTCTTCTCCCTGTGGTATAATAAAAACGTCCCTACCCTTTCCTATTTATGGACTCCCTTAAAAATAAACAAACCCTTACAATTACTGTTTAAGTAACTTACTTAATGTAGGAGAAAATAAAACAGCGATAGACTGACCGTGGCACAGCTAAATTTATTTTGGCTTGTTTTCTCTCCCGTACCTGGCCAATCCTGGCGAGGGGGAAAACAAAGACTGAAGCGGCCATTTCTAGTCAAGAGAACACGCAAGAAAGTCGACCTTTCCCTTTGGGGAGAAGGTATTTTGCCTTAAAAACATGATTCTCTTCAAGCTATTGGTATGTTATCTACATTATTAAGATATATTTATGTATTACATAGACCAGTATGTTTAATTAAGAATTAGTTACAATTCTCTTAAACCAGGCTGGATGATGTTTACTAAGGAAACACAGGTGGGCGCCACGCTGTGTTTTTTCCTATGTCTTACAATTTCAAATCCTTATGTTAATATCTTTTATAGGCATTATGAACTTATATCTAACTTTATAATCTACGAATATTATGTGTACTATAGAGTATCAACTCTCATGTCAGAAACTCTTTTCAATTTAGGAAAGACTTCTGATTCATACTTCAAAGAAGAAAACTAGTTTCTGCCAATTTCATAGTCCTATGAACAATAACTTCTATGCAATGGAACTATATATCCCTATCAATGCTTAGAAATCTGCAAATAATCTATGTACTGTAGAGATTGGACTTTAAAGAAACATTTTCTCAATGTAGGAGCAGACTCTAGATTTCATACTGCACAAGTAGAGAACTGGTGTCTGCCACTTTCAAATATCCTATGTAGTGTAAATGCACTGGTAAGGATGTCTCTGAACTTGTTTTATCCATGCGGGGACATACAAATGATTACGCGTATTCCTGACTCTTAGTCAGGGGATAAAATATTTTGCCACATCATAATCTGTAACTTGGAACTATAGTGTTAAATTTTAGTACCATCCTTTTGTTAACAGATTAGTAACCACTCCATATGAGGGTGAACATATAATCACTTCATAAAATAGTGTTAGGGACAGGCTATGTTTGAATATAAATTCATGAACAATTAAACGCGTGATGTAAATGCATGTTTGGATAGGATTAACTCCGCATCACCTCACTGTAGTAGGAACAGAAGCGAAGATTGATGTGAATAAATTGCTTGAATAGTAGCAGTCCTTGACAAAATATATCACAGCGACTACTATCCTCATCTGCTGTACGCAGTGGGGGAAAACAATGTATGTTTTAGTTATGGATTAACCCCTGAGAAAATCCAAAAACAAAGGCTCCCTGCATCAGCATTATGATTAATTATTATGTATGAGTATCATGTACTTCTCCCCCGATGGTGTTTCCACCTTGTCGTGGTGGGGGAGCTTGAGTTTCTCAATGACCCTGAGAGCTATGCCGGCGGTAGCGTAGCTACCAGCAGGGCCTCCCAAGCCGGACAGGTCAAAGGGTAGAGAACAGACAAAGAGAAACACCCTGGTCCTCCAGGTTGGGGGTTGAAGCGTGGGGTTAACATCCCCACCTTTGTAAAAACCTTTCTTTGTTACGAAACAAATACATGAGCCTCGATATCGGACTGACTTATCTGGACAACGACCTTGGAACGTTAAAGGACTTTTGAGATTTGGAACATGGAATGTACGGACACTATATCAAGCTGGAGCGGCCGAAGAACTAACCCGGGAGCTGGTTGAATATCAAATGGATATCACAGCAATTCAAGAAATAAGGTGGCCAGGAGAGGGTACTTTAGAGCAAAATGGAATGATTATAATATATGGAGGAAACACCCAAAATAAACATGAATTAGGAACAGGATTTGTCATCAAAAAAGAGTTATGGGGGAACATTTTAAACTTTAAAGCTTTTAATGACAGGATTAGTAAATTACGAATAAAAGGTAAATGGAAAAATATAACTATGATTAATGTACATGCACCTACTGAAGAGAAAGAAGATGATATTAAAGAAGACTTTTATAATGATCTGGAAGATGTCATAGAAGAAACCCCCAAACAGGACATCCTGATTGTGCTGGGAGACTTCAATGCAAAAATAGGTAGAGAGCAAACTAATAAAAAAGTGGCCGGTATGGAAAGCCTACATACAACTTCAAATGATAATGGATGGAGAGTCATCAACCTGGCAGAAGCCAAAGGACTGCAGATTAGCAGTACCAGACTACAAAGAAAGGATATACACAAACAAACTTGGAAATCATGTGACAAGAGAACCTATAATCAAATAGATCACATTTTAATTAACAACAGAAATGCATCAAACATACAGCAAGTCAGAAGTTATAGAGGAGCTGAGTGCCACAGTGACCATTTCCTCGTTGGAGCAAAATTTAAAATAAAACTTAAGAGAGCTTTCTATACTAAATTACAAAGATTACACCCAACATATAACAGAGAAAAACTACAAGACATTACAGTCAAAGAGAAATTTACAGATGAAATAAAATGTAAACTTGAAACTTTTCAAAACCCTTTGGAGGAAAGCGTTGACCAAACTTGGTTGAACATCAAGAATACACTTCAATCTACCGCAGAAGAATGTCTCGGTGTGTCAACCACGCATAGAAAGAACAGATGGTTCAATCAAAAATGTGAAGAAGCAGTCACTAAGAAGAAGAATGCCAGACATGTATGGTTAAATGACATCAATAACATCCAAAAGGAAGAGCATTATAGAAATGAATGTAAAGAGGCTACAAAAATAGTCAGACAGCAGAAGCGAGAATATATGAGTAATATAATCAAAGATATGGAAACTAATCACCAGAAAAATGAATCCAGAAAGTTTTTTAAAGTACTGAAGTCAATGAAACGAGGGCACCAACAAAACACATATGGTTTAAAAGACAAAAATGGGAATATGATAAATACCAATGAAGAAATGTGCAACACATGGAAAGAATATTTTATTGAATTACTAAATTGTGAAGCTCCAAGTAACATTTTCCCACAGGAAGAGGTTCTAACATGCGAACCACAAATTGAAGAACCTACATTTGAAGAAATCCTATATGTAATCACACGACTTAAAAACAATAAGGCAACTGGGACTGATGGAATTGCTGCTGAATTTATAAAGGCAGGTGGCCATGCATTACATCTAAAGCTATACGAACTAATAATAAAAATCTGGAGGACAGAAGAATTACCCCATGACTGGAAAGAGTCATTATTGATACCTATCTTTAAGAAAGGAGACAAGTTCCAATGTGGAAATTATAGAGGAATATCACTACTGTCCACAAGCTATAAGATACTATCCGCAGTATTACTAAATAGACTAAAACCATATTCAGAAGACATATTAGGTGACTACCAGGCGGGTTTTAGACAAAACAGATCAACAATAGATCAGATATTTATCTTACGACAAATAGCCGAGAAACATTGGGAATATAAAAGAGATCTCCATAACATTTTTGTGGATTTTAAAAAGGCTTATGATAGTGTCCATAGGAATAGTCTATGGAATGTTATGCAGGAATTTGGAATACCAAGGAAGTTAATTAACATGACCAAACTATGCATGGAAGATACTTATAATATAGTAACATATAAAGGCAGGAAATCAGACCCCTTCCAAATAACATCTGGCTTGAAACAGGGTGATGCACTATCGCCGCTACTCTTCAATCTGGCTCTAGAGAAAGTTGTAAGGAAGGTAAAGGAGGAATGTGATATTGGAGGAACATCCAAGCTGCTTGGTTATGCAGATGATATAGATATTATAGGGCAAAGTGAACAAAAGACATTAGAAATATTGACTCACTTAAAGGAAAAAGCCCAACAGATGGGGCTGGTTATCAACCAAGATAAGACAGAATATATGGTAATTTCAAGAGACGGAATGGCTAAAAACTCTGGCCACATACAAATAGATAATATGACCATTAAAAGAACGGAAACATACAAATACCTGGGTACAATCTTCAACTGCTCCAACATCATAAGGGAAGAAATACAAACTAGAATCAACTCTGGAAATAAGATATACTATGCACTACAACATCTACTAAAATCAAAGGCGCTATCTCGTAACACCAAAATCACAATATACAAAACACTGATCAGACCAGTTGTGCTGTATGGCTCTGAAACCTGGAGTACAACGAAAGGAGACGAAGCCTTGTTACAAACCTTTGAGAACAAAATTTTAAGACGCATCTTTGGACCCATTAGGGATACACAAAGTGGAGAGTGGAAAAGAAGAAGTAACAAAGACATTTATGATTTGTTTAAGTCCCCGCTAATCACTGGTATCATGAAGGCTAATAGACTACAATGGCTGGGGCATATAGAAAGAATGGAAGATAATAGGGAAACAAAACTCGCTTACACTCAGGAAATAAATGACCGTAGACCCCGAGGTAGACCAAGAAGGCGGTGGAGAGATAATATACATACAGACCTACAAGCACTTGGAATCAACGACTGGCAAGAGAAGGTCCACCAGAGAGACGAATGGAGACAGATTGTATTTGCAGCAAAGAACCTCAATGGCTCGGAATGCTGAAGAAGAAGAAGATCATGTACTTAATATCAGAGAAATGTACATGTATGTTTTTTTCTGGTATGAGAATTTTCTCTGGTCTGATTGTTACTTTTTACTGTGGGAATATACCTTTTAATGTTGCACTTGGGGACATGAGGATGTTGATAGAAGAATTCATGTGTATGTCAGTACTTAAAAAGCCAATGGCGAGTAGTCTTGACCTAAGGATGATTATAGTGCCGAAAGGAAGACGCGGCATTAGAAACAACAGGGATTCTGTATAGGCTATTCTCTTCAAAGAATTAGAGAGACAATATCATAATGTTGGATGGACAGAATGATTTCACCCATCCAATAGCCCCAGTAACAACAGAACAAAATATAAGTGAGAAAATACCTTACTCACTATGAAGAGTCAGAATGGCTCTACTCAGCAATGAGGGACAGTGGAACATGGACACCCACTCCTTTCCCCTTCTCCCCTTGTTGTTTTGTATTTGTGTTTGTAATTGTGTTGTAAACCTTTTATCATAACACAGTAGGTTAATGCTAGTGTTGTATTCTTTGTTATCCCTTTTCTATAGAAGAGAAGCAGGTGGTGGTTGAATTTGGTGGGACTATATCACTAACACTGGATCCTGGGTCAACAGCCATAAAGTGAATGTCCAAACCATAGTCTGGATCTAGCAATACCTCCATGTTTACTGCAGCGCTCAATAGCTCCATAGCGAGCAACAGAAAATTTGAAGACAACTGATTGGGTGAGTGATTAAGTCCTATTTTAGTAGGAATATCCAGGATGAACTTCAAGATCTAATAATCTACAAAGATGAAGATCAACAGAGTAACTGACAACAGTGTATCGTCTGTTATACGTTGAGAAGTATCATCTATGGCCTCATCATTCAACAAAATCAGTGAAACTATGGGACAATCCTTCTACAAGTTATTAAAACTAACAACAGGGAGTAATCTTCAACTGTTGGTTGGATTACCAAGTTAATATCCACAATGGATAAGTCTTCGAAAGAACGTCTCACAGCTGCAACAGTCAAACATAAGGTTCCAGCCATGCAACGCCAGATTCTAGCTATGAACACCAACCCAAACAAATGGGGAGAAGACACTGAACCACATAAGCCAATACAACCAAGGTACAAACTTAATATCATCTGAAACATAACTACGAAACCAGATTACCTCAAGGTTCCAAACCCTGAACACCATCAGATAAAAGATCATATGAAAGCAGCTAAATGTCTCTACATTTGCAACAAGAGGACTCATCTAATTGTTTGCAACCCTGTTACTGTGCTGGATTTATTCATCTTTGGATATATGTAGGTATAGATCAATTGTGGCCCTAGTCACAGATACTACCATGAGATGCCTCTCAGTCAATTAAAGTTCTACACTGGACTAGATAACCACGACTAACTCTTTGCTGGTCCAATGTCAACCCAAATGCCATGGGTTATAGACTCGCGACTTGGTGGGTGTAAAATCTTTGTTGAACTACTTGGGATTCTGAAATTAAAAGCAGAGCAGCTGAATGGACGTCTACTTGGCACCATGTATGGTGAGATGGTAAAGTACCTTCTGCCGAGCTTAAGTGGAAATTCCGGAAAGTTAGACCAACCTGAGGCCCCAAATTTCAAAAAAAAAAAAAAAAAAAAGACACCGAGCCTACTGCAACAGAGTACTCGAATATCCTAGCCCGCGGAGGGATTTGTGATTGTGTGTAATTTCTATTTTGGATTAAAAAGTATGATTTGCACCAGCCAATTACCAGTGACTAAATAGTAAGAACATAACTGAGTGCATTAATTCGGTACCCAGATAATGGGGAAAAGGATCTAATCGACAGCAAAGGTGAACCCATAACCGCACACCAGGAGATAGACTCGATTAATTAATTTAATTAGTACAAAATGCTGTTTATATGTTGGTTTTTTTTCTGAAGGTAACAGGTCAGTAGTTTTTTTCCAATGGTATATAGATGGTATAGTATTTTGACACCAACTCATTATTTTTAACAATGAGAGAATGGTAAAAGGTGTCAGAAACATGTTATTTTCGGTTCTATTTAATATCTTTATTTGCCTTAATTATGAGGGAAAATGAAAGTAGACCCAATTTGTGGTTGTTGTGTTGTTTGTAATAACCTTGTTTTTTTCTGGGGTCACTGGGTACTATATTGTAACAATGCAACTAATTCCCATGCCTGTCTGAAAATGCATAGTGTTTATTACACCTATATATGTAACTGCAGATCTTGAGTTAATACCTGAACTGTTTGTCCAAAAGTGTTGTGTACATCAAGTAAATGTGGTGTCCAACAAGTGGTTGTTTATATGCTGTGAGCAATCAATATCCTTCTAGCACCATAGAAAATGTAAAGGGTGATGAAGTGGGAAGGGAAACCTACACACAGATGCCATTGTTTCAAGGATTGAACTCTTTCCTCCTGGAATTTGTGGTAAATATCCCTGATCACCCTGCATTCTAAACAGTGACCAGAGAATCAATAAAACCCCCTAGACATTTTAACGAATCATTCTCAGAATTAAAATCCACATCCCACACTCCCATAGATCACACACATATATCTCCATACGTGTGCAGGTCTTCTCCAATAGATCACACACATATATCTCCATAAGTGTGCAGGTCTTCTCCCATAGATATCTACATAAGTGTTTAGGTATTCTGCCATAGATATCTCCATACATGCTCAGGTCTTCTCCCATAGATCACAAACATATATCTCCATACGTGTGCAGGTCTTCTTCCATAGATCACACACATATATCTCCATACGTGTGCAGGTCTTCTTCCATAGATCACACACATATATCTCCATACGTGTGCAGGTCTTCTTCCATAGATCACACACATATATCTCCATACGTGTGCAGGTCTTCTTCCATAGATCACACACATATATCTCCATAAGTGTGCAGGTCTTCTTCCATAGATCACACACATATATCTCCATACGTGTGCAGGTCTTCTTCCATAGATCACACACATATATCTCCATAAGTGTGCAGGTCTTCTCCCATAGATATCTCCATAAGTGTTAAGGTCTTCTCCCATAGACATGTCCATAAGTGCCACCGTATCCTCCCACAGGTTACCCGTATATATCTCCATTAGCGTTAAGGTCTTTTCCTATACATCATATATACAACCCCAAAAGAGCTAAGATCTTCTCTCGTAGATCACCAATAATAATAATAATAATAATAATAATAATAATACTAATAATAATAATCCCAGCACACAGCGTGAACTCCGTAGTGCCGGTGAGGATCCAAATGTGTGATGCCAGAATCACACAAATTACACACGACTTTCATTCATTAGTCACACTGATGTAAAGTATTCACAGATTCAGCGCCAAACAAAAAAGGTAGGTTTGTACTAAACCTGAATGGATGGCGGAAAATGGGAAGCAGGGGTGCGTCATAGTTATGACAGTAGTTTTAATATGGTAGCAGACATGTTGTTTTATATATCAAATTAATGGGGGTTGTATTGGGAAAATGATTGTATATCAGCTCACGGCAGATGTGCGAAGTCGTTTAACACGATTATCCCATGGCATTTAATAAGTTAAGCACGTTTATTTCATATTATATATGGGTTATAAATTCTTACTATTTCTGATTTTGCATGTACAACTTTTGTGAAATAACTGAAGAAAGAGACTATTTGTGTTAAAACATATACTTGTAAAAACAGAAAAGCGCACCGTATCCCCCAGAATGTAGCAATATGCTATGAAACTATAAAAAGAAATACAGAAAACGGACATAAAATAAGCACAAAAACTTACTTTCAATATGATGAAATCCATCTCGCGTCCAGAAGCCACAATTTTTGAATGCCAGAGTTCTCATGAAGTTCGATAAATCAAACACAAATCCACCTCTTTTACGTGCTGATGAAGACGGATTAAGTCCCTTTCTCTTGGTGAAGTATTATGTCTTGCCGGAAGATTTGCACATATTATGCAACATTTTTAGCCAAGCTGGCAACACGTATATGCATCCCATCCTCGTTTGCACAGGCCGCAGAATTCGGGAAATAACATATGAACATACATATCTATTACTTCCATCAAGTCTGAAAATGCTTGTAACAATCGAATGACACATTAATTCGTCTGCTACATCTCACAATGATATCATTTAATAACGCGTCATATCACAACTTGTACTTAATTGTTCTGGAGAGAGGAATGCAAGGAAATAATAAATTGATGTGTTTTCAAAGCTCCCCAAAGGTCAAACTAAAATCACAGTAGTCCATGGTGCAAGTCGTTACGGTATATAAAGAAAATGCAATAAGCATAAGATCATGAGAGGGTACAGTGGTGTAATGGTTAGGACGTCATGTTTTGAGGTTCGTTCCGGGAGGGAAAGACAGATCACCTGTTTTTTTTTTTTTTAAAGTTCACTCAGGTCTAAAAAAATGTAAGGGCCCCAACACTTGACATATCCACAGAAGGTCGGCATTGGCCAATGGATAAGAACATTCACTCTTAAACTTCCGGTGTGCTGATGCAGAAGTAACGGGTTCAACCCCTACACCGGTCAGTTGGATTAGAATGTTGACTCCTCGCCCTTGACTTGGGGACGTAAATTACAAGTGCCTCAGAAGTCGGAGCGGGTTCACCTGATGGCGAGGGACCTAGTAAAAGGGAAAGCTAAACAACACTCAAAAATCAGTCCAGTGCATTAGAAGCAGCAGCAGCAGCAGCAGCAGCAGCAGCAGCAGAAGTTGTAGCACATGTATGGACGAAGTTCAAAGCGAGCTAACGAAAAAAAAAAAA